>PVJO010008436.1:0-75284 GCA_004026905.1 Hystrix cristata | reverse complement strand
CCCAGCCCTTTTTTATTTTTTATTTTGAGGCCAGGATTCACTAAGTCACTAAGTTGCCTAGACTGGCCTTGAACTTGGGATCCTTCTGCTTCAGCCTCCTGGAGTGTTAAGGTTAGAGACATGTGCCACTTTGTCTGGCTCCAACTAGAGATTTTATCTTGATACTTAGCAGCATTCTAGGACCACTCTTTCCCTCATCTATCCCTTTGAAAACACGCGTGTACAATGACATGATTAAATGCTTCTAAAAAAAGGAATGTGTTTAAATGAAGGGAATTTGCCTTTTGGGATGAGAATGAAACATTTACTGCTTTACCCATATTTAGTTTACATGCATCACCAAGAAACTTAGCTACTTTTGAATGGGTGTCATAAATTGGGACAAAAGAGTTCCATAAAGTCCCTTCTTTTCTCTGGGAAGTTACTAATCGTGTACACTATTGTAGCATTATGACAAATAGTAGGTTTCACTGGAAGACTAATCCTACCCACAAAAGTCTTGATTATTCAGACTCTGGGATGTGCAAGGTTTCTTTGGGAAGATGTAAACTTTAATCTTCTCTACTCCTGTTTAGCTGATAGGCACCATGCAGTTGTTGAGGTGGAAGATGTCTCACTATCTGCTAAAGTGGTTGATTTGCCTTGTGTTATTGGAAGCCTGAAAACTCTTGATAAAACAAGCTTTTATAAAACAGCAGATATTTCCAAGGTATGAACTTTCTTAAATTGCTGGATCCTACATCCTTCAAGGGATTCCTTTCTCCTTCCTTTTTTCTTTCCTTCAGTACTGTCCAGTTGAATGGCTGCTGGCCATTTTTAATTTCTAGATCAGTTGCATAGGAATAAATATCATGTTCTGGTTCAGTGTTTGATCCTTAACTTTTTACTACCATCTTTTATCCAAATGGCTCGTAGTGGTCCCTGTTTGTCATTTATAGTGACTTTTATTAATTTAGAAATATGAGCAGTTGGGATCATCTTCTGAACTTTCTACATATTGCTTCTTATATCTCTGCTGTTGATTTCTTATTTCCTCTATAAATCAAAATGTTAAGATGTATGCATTTTCAACATATTCTCTCTGCAGTTATAAACACTGTAGCTTTAAAACTTTGTCCACATAAAGTGCTGCTAGGAGACAGAGGAGAGAGGATAGAGGAGAGGGAAAAACTGGGAAAGGGGTACATGGTATCTTTTAGTCCTTGAACTGCATGTGAATCCATAATTATTTCAAAATAAAAAGTTTAATTGAACAAAAGAAGCTAAACCACAGTACTTCTAGAGAGGAAAGAGGAGGGGGGGAGAGAGAGAGAGACACAGAGAGAGAGAGACAGAGAGAGGGAGACAGAGACAGAGAGAGACAGAGGGAGAGAGGAGAGGGAGGATAGGAGAGAGAAATATAAGGGAATACAAACGTGTATTACATAATACTTGTGAGAGTTTTTTCTGGGAATGCCAAGATTTCTGGTGATAAGAATAATCATAACTCAAGATTTGTGGCCATAATTAGCTTCTTTGTCTTTGGTAAATGTAGATGCTTGTGTGCAGTGCTGATGATGATCTCCACTCTTCTGTGGAAGAATCAATTACCTCTACTGATACCAGCGTAACCAGGAATAAGGAAATAGAGACAGAGAAAAAATATATCTGGAAGCATGGAAGTAAGTCACCAGACTATTGCTCATTATAGCCTACTATATTTACCTGCTGAATCCTAATTTCTTGTAAATCAGAGTCTCTTGCCTGGTTCATTCTGCTCTTATATGCTCTTAAAAGGAAGACTACATATCATTACCCAGTGGCTCTTTATCAAATTTAGATAGGTATTTGACTACTTTCAGTCATATGTGTTTCACCATGTTGTATTTATCTTTAGTTACTCCACCACTTAAGAATGTCAGAAAGAAAAGGTTCCGGAAAGTAACAAAAAAGGTTAGTCTCATGATATTTATGTGTCTGCTGGGTGGATAAGAAGAGGATTATGAGTGGGAAGGAAAGAGAGGAAGTCAGTTGTGAATTGATTTGTTCATTCATTTTTATTTGTTGAGTGCGAGGTAAATGCCAGGCATTGTATCCTAGTGTTTGGGAATATAGCACTGAATATAAACAGACCAGATTGTTGAGGTTGTGGGCTAGTTGTCATGGATCTGTAAGAATCATGAATTTGAAACTTTTGTTCATCCTTTTAGTTTTCAATTGCACGACCTTGGTTGTTGTTGGGTTCTTTTTTGTGAGGGGTGCTGGGGATTGAACTCAGGGCCTTGCACTTGCTAGGTAAGCACTTTACCACTTGATTTAAATCCCCAACTCCTATGATCTAGTTTTAAAGTGAATCCACCTAGAACCTGAGAATTGGGAATTGTATTTATATTCCTAACCTTACTTCAGGCTTGTAGAAACCTGGGCAAACTACAGAAGTACTGTGGTTTCGCTTCTTCTTTTGTTTGATTAAACTTTTTATTTTGGAATAATTATAGATTCACATGCAGTTTAAGAACTAAAAGATACCATGTACTCCTTTCCTAGTGTTTCCCATTGTAACATTTTGCAAAACTATAGTACAGTACCACAAACAGGAAATTGACGTCGTTGCAATTCATCAAATTTATTCAAATTATGTTGCGTGTGTGTGTGTGTGTGTGTGTGTGTGTGTTTAGGTCTGTGCAGTTTTCTCCCACGTGAAAGTTTATGTATTCATCTACACAGTCAGGATACTAAGTAGTTCCATCACCACAAGATCTCTTATCCTGCTCTTTTATACACCTCCCTCCTTTCTTGTACCCCTAGTCCTTAATAAGTAGCAATCATTAATTTGTTCTCCATCTCTATAATTTTGTCATTTTTGGATGTCATATAAGTGACAGCATAAAATATCTCAGATTAATTCTTTTCTCCACTCAGCATAATTTCCTTAAGATCCATGCAATTTTTTGCTTATATCAATAGCTTACTGCCTTTTAAAATTGTGGAGTCATATTCCATGGTATGAATATAATGGTTTAACTCTGCATCCATTAAAGAACATCTGGGTTGTTTCTAGTTTTTCACTGTTGTAAATAAAGCTATGAATAGGTTTTTAAGTGAATTTAAGTCTTTATTTCTTTGGGATAAATGCCCAGGATTACAATTGATGAGTTGTATGGTAGTTGCATGTTTAGTTTTATAAGAAACTGACATACTGTTTTTGGAGAATGTACCACTTTATATTCCCACCAATTATATATAAGTGATTCAATTTATACACCTTCTCAGCAGCATTAAATGTTGTTACTAGTTTTTATTTAACCCTTCTATTACTACATTCTATCACTACATTAGTGATAAATGTGTAGTAATCTCATTGTGGTATTAATTTGCATTTCTCTGATAATGACATTGAACATCTCATATGCTTGTTTTATATCTATATATCCACTTCACTTAATTGTTCAGGCCTTTTGCTTATTTTCTAAAATGTCTTTTTATTGTTGAATTTTAAGAGTTTTTTTATATTCTAAATACTAATAGTTTGCAAATATCTTCTCTCAGTCTATAGCTTGTCTTTTCATCCTGTTCAATTTCTTTCTATTTTTTTAAAGTAAAAGAAGATGATTTATTTGAAGATGAGAGGAAGAGGGAAAGGGGTTGCAGACAGCTACTCTGGACAAGTAGGGAGTATTTGAAAGGGAAATACTCCCACAGGATATTTCAAAGGCAAAAGCTTTTAGTTTTGATGAGGTCCGATTTATGATTTTTTTCTTTTAAGAATTTTGGTTTTTTTTGTATCTTAAATTTAAGAAGTCTTTCCCTCATCCAGATCCTGAAGATTTTCTCCTGTTTTTTTTCTAAAAGTTTTACTATAAGCCTATAGTCCATTTTTAGTTAATTTTGTAAAAGTATAAAGCTTAGTTCAAGGTTCGTTTTTTTTTGCTTAAAGATGTCCAATTGCTCCAGTAACATTTGTTTTCCTTCCTCCATTGTATTATCTTTGCATCGTGACCAAAAATCAGTTGGGTGGCTGGGGATTTAGCTCAGTGGTTAGAGTGCTTGTCTCACAAGGACAAGGCCATGAGTTCAATCCCCAGCACCAAAAAAAAAAAAAAAAAAAATCAGTTGGATATATTTGTGTGAGCTGGTTTCTGGGGTCTTTATTCTGTTCCACAGATCCACGTGTCAGTCTCTCCACTTAGCTCACAAAGTGATAGGTCTTGAAATCATAAGACTGATTGCTCCCACTTCACTTTTCTTTGTCAAGACTGTTTTAGGCATTCTAGAGCCTGCACCTTTCCATATAAATTACAGAATAAGCTTGTCCATGTCCGTGAAAACCTTGCTGGATTTTTGATAGGAATTATATTAAAATTACGGATCAATTTGGGGAGAACAAAGTAAACATTTTTACTATTTTGAGTTTTTCAGTGTATATGTTGCCATGGCTTTATGCTCTCAATCAACAGCATTTATTGAATGCCTACTGAGTATAAAACTAAGTCAAGAATAGTTGTAGACCTCTTTAAATTTTACTGAACTATAGCAATCATAAAATACCTTCATTGTTTATTGTGTTTCATTTCATAGCTGACTGATTTCAAGCAAATTGAAGAAATCGGCTTTACCGAAGTAGAGCAATTATACTGTAACTTCATTATTTACCTTTAGTGTGTTTTATTTAATAGCCAATTAGTTTCAAACAAATGAAATAAATTATAATGGTTACTTCTGAGCCTTCCTTCTCAACTCTAACCTCCACTCAACTCTAACCTCCAAATCTAATACACTAGATTTATTTCACTGAGAAATGAATTCATTGTTTAGTGTCCGATAATTACTAGAGGAAAAGATACAAATTGGTCACTGACTGTTTGTATTCCAATCTACTCTTTTTCTGATTTTATTTTGAAAGTCATTCTTTGGGAGCCAGGATTCACTTTTTTTTGACTTTTTTTTTTTTTTTTTTTGTGCTGGGGATCAAACTCAGGGCCTTGTGCTTCCTAGGCAAGCACTCTAACCACTGAGCTAAATCCCCAGCTCCAAGGATTCACTTTTATCAGCAGTTGTTTGCAATATCTTATTTCCTCTCAAAGTCTTAATTTCTATTTGTGGCATGATGACTTGGTTGCTGTGGAGATAATGGTCTAAAACTGGATTCAAGGGAGAACATCTAGCTAAGATCCAGTTTTTTGGTAGGAATATCTCTAATAATAAAGATATGGGGAAGTGAAATCTGAGAATTTATATCTTTAAATCAAACTACTTCTACGTAACTGATAAGGTATGATAGTTCTTTGTCAGTATAAATCATAGCAGGTAATTACTGAGACCTAAGGATTTCACCTTTCAAAGAGGACTTTACCACAGAGTTGCAGACTGAAAAGATTAAATGTCTAAAGTAATTTAATTGGGAAAAATAAGCATACTGTAAAATCATAGACCCTATCTAAAGAATCCTTCATAAATAGCACTACTTAAAGTAGAACTTTGGTTGGATGAGTGACTGATGAGACCTAATCATTTGAATTTGTTGGTACATAGGAAAAGGGCATTCCTCCAACACACAGGGTACTAAATGACATTTTTGGTATTTCTTCCCACACTTTGCTCAGCTCACCGAATCTCCAGATGTGGAAAAGGAAGTGAAGACATTGCTGTGTTCAGATGCCGAAGCTGTCAGTGTTCATATCCTTTGTATTAGATCAGATAGTTTCTATATAGTCTGTTCCATTCCATATGTACGTGCTGACAAACCTCACTTCTGGTATTTGTGTGCCAATATTGTTGTGTAGAACTTAAGATTTTTGGAAATGTTACTTTCTAGCTAGGAACAGCAAATACCTGTAATAGATATTTATTAACTTGTATAATTCAGTATAAGGCACTTCTCCACACTAGGATTAGATACAAATGACCAAAAGCTGTGCTAAATTAAATAGCAATTTTAGCTGAAGAGCCTCTTCCAGTTCAACTGTGCCTTCTCCTTTCCTTCTGCACTTTCCTTGACAGCTCCCTCCTTTCAGGATGGGAAGTCATTGCTGATGAAGAAACTAAGGAAATAGAAAGTCAAGGCTGCATTCCAAGCTTACCAAGATCCCAAGGAATGGGTGGTTATAAGCAAGGTGATGCCTCATCAGGTATTTTAGTAAAGGCAGAGCAGAATTTTCAGATGGAGCAGGCATTGGTTCAGTGTCAAAAATCATTCTCCATAGATTCACAGGCCAATGACAGAAAAAAGATGATGTTGCCTTTCTTTACTCTTATTGGCTCCCAGTACTTTATGGGTTTTAGATTGGAATTCTAATCTCCCATCCATCCCTAAGTATTCACTTTCCTGTGGATCTTTATATTCAATGTCTTCGTCACTGAATACATGAATTAATGTTAGTATTTTGTATTTCCTGTCCTTGTTTCATGAAGGGAATAATCGGAATCATCTTTCTGTAAGAAAAATGATTTACAAAATTTACTGGTTATCCAGTGAATTTGAGGGTAAGAAGTATAACTGTTTCTGAAGTAGTCATTTGCAAAGCTCCAGACAGTTTCATTTTCCTCTTACTTAAAACCAATAGGGTATGATACGCTTCAAGAGATGTTCAGTGATTCTAGTAGTAACATTCGTTCTAATGAGGAGAATGAAGAGCAGGAGGAGGATGATGATGAGGAGGAGGTGGAAGAGGAGGAAGAGGAGGAGGATGATGATTTTGAAGAGGCTAAAGAAAAGGAGCTACGGGCCAAGATTATTGACTATCACCAGCATGAGACAAAGGAAGGTGCCAGTTTAATAGGTAAGTCAAGAGGAAAAGACAAAGAGATGGGATGGGGTAGTGACAGTGCTAAAAGGGTAACTAGTGCTAAAAGGGTAACACACACCAGATGCAAAGTTACATTAGAGAAGTTCTTGCTGAGGTGTGGAGTTTTACTTGATTTGGGTTTAAGCTATATTTAGATACATAAAGTCTTTCTTTTCTCTGTTAGTTATGGAAATTCAGAAACATATTCATTACAAAGAGAAAAGGCTCCAAGCGATTCAAAACAAAGCACAAAGACAGAGGAATATCATCAGAAAAGTGGAAAACCTGCCCCTCAAGGTAAGGTATTGTTGGCTGGTATAAAGGAATCCTGATATCTTACTTTGAAAATCTCATCTTTGTGTTTCTCTCATGTCATCTATATGCAATATTCTTGTTCATTTATGAACCCAAACACCTCTGATAAGCCTCCAATAAAAGGCTGCTTTGTCTTATTGTACCTGAATAAGTTTGAACTTCTAATGAAGCTTTTTTTGGGGGGCAGATGATTCAAGATAATTATTGCCAATATTGAGGAGTTACTCTGCAAACGGCACATAAAGGCCTGTGCATTATCTTATTTCAACCTCGAATCCCTGAAACAGATACAGTCACTGCTACCACTTCATAGATAAAGAATTAAAACTCAAAGATGTTTAAGTAATTTGCCAAGCACCACAATGAACAGTAGGGCATAGATTGAACCCTATTGTTTGTACCAAAATGTATTTATTTCAGTAAAAGGAATTAATTTTTAAATTTTATGGTACATGCTTGAACAAGAATAAACATCTTGGCTTATTTTTAGTAATACATGTTTAAGAGCTTCAATGATTTAGTGAAATAAATCAGACACACAAGTTTAAATATTACATTGTTTCTCTTGTGTGAGAAACCTAAAGGGTAAATAAGGAGCAAAACAGAGGATAGATATTGGGAAGTAGGAAGAACATGTTCAAATGGGAGGGAGAACAAGGGATGGGGGAGTGGGAAGAGAAGGAAGAGAAAAGGGACCTGAATGGAAGGGAAAAAATAGAAACAAAGCTTTCGTAAATGGGGAGGGGAAGTGGGCTGAAGGGAAGGGAAGGGAAGGGAATGGGGAAAAAAAGAGAAATTAAGACATATTATGAACAGGTACAAATTCCCTATGATGTTCCTCAGACAAAAGCCTAACATTGAGAATATATAAAGAAATGAAAAAACTCAGACCCCCCAAATTTAAAGACCCAATCCCCAAATGGGCATCCGAAATGAATAGACACTTCTCAGATGAAGAAATACAAATAGTAAATAAATACACGAAAAAGTGTTCAACATCACTGGTCATTCAAGAGATGCAAATTAAAACAATGCTAAGATTCCATTTCACTCCCAAAAGAACAGCTATTATCAAGAAATCAACTGATAACAAATGCTGGCGGGGCTGCGGGGGAAAAGGGGAAAAAGGAACCCTCCTCCACTGTTGGTGAGAGTGTTGGCTGGTCCAGCCACTGTGGAAATCATTCCTCAAAAAACTACAACTAGAGGTTCCATTTGATCCAGCTATTCGTCTGCTTGGTATCTTCCCAGAAGAATGAAAAACATCATACCACAGTGATATATGCACAACCATGTTTATAGCAACACAGTTTGTAATAGCTAAGTCTTGGAAACAGCCCAAATGCCCAGCAACTACTGAATGGTTAAAGAAGATGTGGTTTTTTTTTATACAATGGAGTACTATTCTGCTATAAAAAGGATAAACTTGAAACATTTATAGGTAAATGGATGCACCTCGAGAACATACTCTTGGGCTGGGGATTTAGCTCAAGTGGTAGAGCAATTGCATAGCAACTGCAAGGCCCTGAGTTCGAGTCCCAGCACCTAGAAAGAAAAAAAAGAGAGAACGTACTCTCAAGTGAAATAAATCAGACACACATGACCACATTTTGAATCGTTTCTCTGATATGAGAAACCATAAGTGTAAATAAGGACAAAAGGGTATAATATTGTGAAAAAGAAAGATATTCAAAAGGGAATAGAACTAGAGAGGGAAGAGGGGGACAGAAAGGAAGGGAAAGAGAAAAGAAAAAGAGAAAAACGGAAAAATGTAAATAAAGCTATTGTAAATAAGGAGGGGAGGAGGAGTAAAAGGAAGGAGTGGGGGAGAGGGGGAACCAAGATGTGTCATGTACAGGCACAAATTAACTATGATGAATGCAATCACTATTTACAATGTACCAATACATGTTCTTGGTTAAAAATAAAAATTAAAAAACAAAAAAAATCCATATAATGAATGTAATCATTATGTATGGCAACTATGTACTAATACAAATAAAAAAGTTTAAAAAAAAGAAAAGCAGGAGGCAGTAGTATTCTAAATGGCTCACTAGCATGAACTCTAAGATAGAAGTCTAACTGATGGCCTAGATTTATTCAGCTATTTTATTTTATTTTATTTTATTTTGTGCCAGGGATTGGACGCAGGGCCTTGTGCTTGCTAGGCAGGCACTCTAACCACTGAACTAAATCCCCAGCCTCAGCTATTTTGAATGAAGTTTGCAGGCTCAGATTTTCCTTGATACTCATTTAACCCATAGAAGTGAATAGAAGAATAGTGTATAAAGTGCAATTTGTAACTGCAAAGAGTTAGCGCTCTCAGTGGGTATAAGACTATATATAGGGTATGGAGTCTGCTGTTATCTGGAATGTGTGCCTATCTGAAATACCGATTTTCTGAGTGCATGAGTTTAAGGGCTGTATAGTCTGTAGCAGTTTTGCCCATGAGTTGCTACTCAGCTCTGTTGAAAAGCAGGAGGCAGCGGTGTTCTGAAGACTCACTAGAGTGAACTCTAGGTTAGAAGTATAACTGGTATCGCAGATCTGTTCTGCTGGGGTTTTTTATGGGGGGGTGCTAGGGATCAAACTCAGGGTCTTGTGCTTGATAGGCAAGCCTCTCTACTACCTGAGCTAAATCTCCAACCCCAACCCCTGTTCTGCTGTTTTAAATGGAGATTGCAGGCTCGTATTTTTAGTTTGCGCTCTTCTACCCTTAGAAGTGAATGGAAGGAGAGTTCATAAAGTGAAGTTTATAACTTTAGAGCTGGAGCTCTCAGGGTTTGGCTATAAAATAGATAAAGGAATTAAATCTGGCTGTGTTCTGTTTTTTTTTTTTTTTTTTTTTTTTTTTTTTTTTTTTTTTTTTGGGTGCTGGGGATCGAACTCCGGTCCTTGTGCTTACAAGGCGAGCACTTTAACCACTGAGCTAAATCCCCAGCCCTTGTGTTCTGTTTAATGTCTGCAATATTGAGTTTTAGAGTGCTTTTGTATCTATTTAAAAAAAAAGAGCTTCAACAAAAAGAAAATGTATGTTTAGGACATGTTTATTTCCTCCATAGTAGAGCTCTCCCAGGAAGTGTTATTTAAGCCTATGGAGGGAAATTCCAAAGCACCTGAAGAATTGTCAGATTTTATTTTCTACAGAGCAGTGATTGTCAAAGGGGAACAACTTGACATAGAGCTATACTCACTTTGGGTGTTGCCCTTTAGAATAACCAAAGATAATAGATATTGATACATTCTGAAAGATACAGATATTGGTATTATTGTGGTGACCGTTGCATGTACCATTAGTGAAAAGCAGCAGTATTCTTCCCTAGGGAGGAGAAATGGAGGAGGAATCAGTGCCAGATTCCAAGCCAACTCTTTAAGTAGATTATCACAGTCAAAGAATTTCTATGAAATTAGAAATAGGTAGCATAAAGGCATTCCTATCATTTATTTTAGGGCAAGAAAACAATACCGTGTAGAGTGCATAAAATCAAATAGGATGGCACTGTAGTTAGTGGGTATTTTTATACTTCAGTCCCTTCAAAAAAAAGTGACTGACAGCTTTCTTATATTTGAAATTATTTGACAAACTTTGTCTCCCTTGGTTCTCCCTCCCTCAGCATTCATCTTTCAAACGATTTGTTTTCCAGAATCATTTAAAGTATGTGCTGCAGAATCTTAAAGTACAGGAAAAGCAAAAAATGGAGCAGGTAAGAAAGACATTTTTAAATTAACCAGAAAACATTTGCTGTAAAAACTCCCCCATCCCACCCTTAATTCCTTGCTATTCTCTCATAGGAATAGTGGTGGACAAAACTTCTAGAAGAGGTTAGCAGGGTAGATCAAAGTCTTAGTAAAAATTCATTCAGTCAACAGTTATAGAATGCCTACGGAGGGAAAAGCACTGGATGTAGTGTTGACTAAGATAAATATAATCCTTGTCCTCATGGAGCTAACAGTCTAGCCGGGGAGACTGACAGTAAAATTACACAAACACAAATACACAAATTGTAAAGGGGTGTTCTGGAGTGGAAAAAAGTCAGTGATGCAATTAGAATGAAGAGAATCTTGAATTTAGTTGGGGTATTACAGTAGAGCTCTCTGAGGAAGTGTTATTTAAGCCTAGAGATGAGTGATGAGTACAGTCAAAATAGGATGAAGAGCCTCTTGGGTGGAGCACATGCAAGGTCCCACACTGGGAAAGAACTTGGCCTATTTGAGGACCTCTGGAACTAAGAAAGAGAGTAGTTTAACATAAGGAGAAGTGACAGAAGCCATAGTGTATAGTTCCTTGTAGCCCATTAAAAGAAGGATGGTTCCCCAGCATCCCCCCAAAAAAAGAAGGATGGTTTTCAGTCTTAAGTGCACTAGGAAGCCCTTGAAGAGTTTTAAGCAGGAGAATCACATCTAATTTAAACTTTCAAAATACCGTGCTGATTATTATCTGGAGAATGAGCTGTAGGAAGGCAGGAATAAAAAGCAAAGAGGCCATAAGAGATGCCCTAATTACTTTTCTTGTTGCTGAGACAAAATACTCGACACCCAAAGTTAAAGGAGGAAAGGTTTATTTAGCTCACAGTTTGTAGAGGTTTTAGTCCATATCCGCTGTCTCTAAGACAGGGTGGCATGGCAGAGGGACATGGCAAAGGAGAAACAGTCCATGGTGTGGCAGGCAGCGAGCAGCAAGCCTGCCTGCCTTCTTCTTTTTTTTTTTTAATTAGTACATGTTTGCAGGGTACTTACAAACCTGTAGTTACATGTACATATTACAGCTTATTTTTTCTAATCCCTTCCCCTCCCCCTCCCTCCTCTGATTACCCATCATCTTTTACATGCTTATTAATAATGTCTTAGCTCATGTTATGGCATATGTTTATATTGATTGGAGTTATTGGGATCCTGTACATGGCACATCTTTATTCTTCTCACTTCCCCTTCCCCTCCTCCTCATCCCTTGTCCTTGTTTCCTTGGACCACTTCCCTATTGGATGAGATCTGTCTCCTTCTCCATTTCTATCCATCCTCTATTATTTTCTTTGCTTGTGCTTTGCCTCACTCACATGAGAGATACCATATGGTATTTAAGGTTGTATGTCTGATTTAACTTAGTATTATATTTTCCAGGTGCATCCATTTTCCTGCAAATGCCTCAAATTTGTCATTCTTTATAGCAGAGTAGTATTCCAGTATATATAGATACCACATTTTGTTTACCAACCATCTGTTGATGGGTATACAGGCTGCTTCCTGGATTTAGTTATTATGAATTGTGCTGCTATAAACATTGGTATGCATGTATCACTGTAGTATGATGACATAAGCTCTTTGGGGAAGGTATATAGCAGGAGGATAGCTGGTCATGTGGAATTTCTAATTTCACTTCTTTGAGAAATCTCCATACTGATTTGCATAATGGTTGTATTAGTTTGCATTCCCACCAATAATGCAGGGGTGTTCCTTTTTCACCACAGCCACACCAGCATTTGTTATTGTTTTATTTCCTAGTGATTGCTATTCTTTCTAGAGTAAGATGGAATCTTAGCTTTTAATTTGCGTTTCTCTAATCTGCCTTCCTTCTTTTCCTCTTATATTCCATCCAGGCTGCAAACCTGTTGGTTGCTGCCACCCACAGTCAAGGGTGGGGCTTCTCATTATCCACTTCCAGAACTATGCTAAACCATTCAGTGGACTAATTTAGTTATTACACATCCTTAATCCATATTCACATGCAGTAGATTAGCCACCTCCTTAAACCCCACGTATGAGTGCACAAGGCTTTAGAGGGACATCTAGATACAAGCCAAAACAGAGATGATAGTAATTTGAACTAAGGTAGTGGTAATGGAAATGGAAAGAATATAGGCTTTTAACCTGTAATTAAAATGTGCTTGTTTGGATTTTTGGTTTGTTTTTTATGGTTGTGAAGATGGAACCCAGATCCTTGTCCATGCTAGGCAAGCACTCTACTACTAAGCTACATCCCTACCCCTAAAATATTTTATAACAGCTTTATTGAGATATTATATGCATACCATATACTTCACCCACCTAAACTATATAATTCAATGGCTTTTAGAATATTAAAAGAGTTGTGAAACCATCATTATATCCATTTTAGAACATTTTCATCATCCCCAAAAGAAAGCCTGTACCCATTACTGATGGCAGTCATTCCGCATTTCCTCTGAATCTCTCTCCTGCTACCTGTAGGGAACCACTAACTGCTTTATACTCATTTACTTCCTATACTGGTTACTTCATACAAGAGGAATCATATAATATATAGTCTTTTGTGCTTGGCTTCTTTTAATTACCATGTTTGTTCATGGTTCATCTATTTTTGTAGCATGTATCAGACATTATTACATTTAAGACTAATATTCTGTTATATGGATATACTATATTTTATTGATCTGTTTATGTACAGATGGACATTTGGATTGTTTCTACTTTGGGCTATTATGAACAATGCTGTTGTGAATACTTATATATGAGAGAATAGAACCTGAGGATTGGTGGTAGCTGGGTCAGTTACTCAGGGATAAAGGAGAAGGAAGTGATAAGGGGATATGCCAGATTCCTAACTTGAGTGACTATTACCCAAAGCCATAGGAGAGTACACAGAGGGAAGAGAAGAGAGCAGCATGAGATAAGTGAGGGTCAAGTAGCTGTACAGAAAATGTATGCTGACTCCAGCCTTATACTGTTGCAGGTAATAATCTTAAAA
Source organism: Hystrix cristata (assembly GCA_004026905.1). NCBI lineage: Eukaryota > Metazoa > Chordata > Mammalia > Rodentia > Hystricidae > Hystrix > Hystrix cristata. The sequence continues at coordinate 61,484 of PVJO010008436.1, read as the reverse complement.
GCAGGAGTTTGTGTTGTGAGGATAGGCTTAGCCTGAGGCTCGTAAGATAGAGGCACGGTTCCCTACCTCCCATCACCACAAGTTCAGAGGCATTCTTTTTTTAATCCCAATACTGGGGATTGAACACACGGTCTTCACACTAAGTTACATCTTCAGCTCTTTTTGATTTTTTATTCTTGAGATGGGTTCTTGCTCAGGCACTTAGTTGCCAGGCTGGACTCAAACTTGTGATCCTCCTGCCTCAGTCTCCCAGAGTGCTAGGATTACAGGGTGTACCACACCTGGCTCAGGGGCATTCTTATGCCCTTTCTCCAAGCAAATCACTTATTCAAGTACTGCTTATAAGTAACCAGGTGAAGAGGTGATGCCAAGACTGTCTTAGTGCTCACCAAACATCTTTGTTTTTGCATAAGTAGTTAGTATTGATGAGTGCCCTTCCCAACATAGAAATGTAGCTATAAACTTCATTTACTTAAGTGTCTTTTCTGTTAGCTCTTCTTTTCAACATAGATTTCTCGGTTGCCTACTTGAAACTAGGTCTTCAGGGAGCTTTGAAATGCTTATAATATTGTCTGTCTTCAGCTGGGTAGAAACTCAGGAGAGAAACAGGGATCTAAAGGAATGAGTGCTCACTTTTGTCTGTGGAAAGTAGGGAAGGCTTTAAGGACAAAATAGTATTTCCCTTGGGCCTTAAAATAGAGATAGGGTTCTAATAATGAGATAGGGAAAGGAAGGCGTGCTATGGTAATGTAGTATGGATAATGGCCCAGAGGTAGTGATGCCAGACTAAAGAGTTTAGATTTTTGGTGTAGTTTATAATGAGCTATCAGAGCTTCTTTTTTGTAAACCTGGAGAATAACTCAAAATTTCTCTGAGCCAGGTGTGGTGGCACACACCTGTAATCCCAGCACTCGGGAGGTTGAGGCAGGAGGATTGCTGCAAGTTCAAGGCCAGCCTGAGGTACATAGTGTGTTCAAGGCCAACGTGAACTACACAATGAGACCTTGTCTCAAAAATGAAAAAATAAAAAATTTCTTTGCCAGTAGCATATTGATAAAATGAAGAACAGGGAGAGACTAGAAGAAGGTGCAAGTGATAGAGGGGACCAGAATTTAACAACTGATTGTATTTTGTGTTAGCTTTCCATTACTATAACAAATGCCTCAGATAATCACATTACAAAATAAAAGGTTTGTTTTGGCTCATGGTTTTAGAGGTTTCGGTCTATGGCCGGTTGGTCTCTTTGCTTTTGGGCCTGTGGCAGCATTATATCATGGTAGGGTGCACGTGGTAGAGAAACAAAAAGGAGCAAGAGAGGAAGAGCCCAGGATCCCACATTACCTTTTGAGAGCATTCCCTGAGTGACCTGATTCCTGCCTCTAGGTCTTATCTCTTAAAGGTTCCATCATCTCCCAGTAGCGCCACAGACTACAGACTAGGCCTTGAACATATCAGCTTTTTGGGCACAATGCAGCTTTAGACTATAGCAGATTTACAGGGCAAAAGGAGGATCGAAGAGCAGTCCAAAGCTCAGGTAAATGGGAAATGAGGTCCCACTAACTGAAATTAAGACAAGAAGAAGAGGATTTCGAGGGGGTGATGATGACTGTAGTTGGAAGTACTTCTGAAAATAAGAGATTGGGGAGATGCCCAGACACAAATGATCACTGAAGGTATGAGGTTAGTTGAATTAGCCAGGCTGACCATACAGCAAGTAGTTTGAACAAAGGGAACATACCTTTAGGGGGAGGTAGGAGAAAGAACCCGCAAAAGCAAATGAACTGGCTCAGTCACATGGTCAGTCGGGGTCATCCAGCATCTGAGATAGCAGTTGGAGGAGGCTGGTAGGTGTTGTATAGCACAGGATTATTTTGTAAGTCTCTTTTCCTTTCACTTCACAGACTAAAACTCCATATTGGTAAGGTGACCTAAATTGAATAATACTTTAAAAAAATCTTTGTCTGAAAGACAATATATATCTCTGAATGTTATTGTTCACTTTACCTCTTTAAGTTTTAAAAGTTAAATCCTATACCATAAAGTCCATGGCTGCTGACTTAGCACAAGTTAGAACATCAGCAGGTTGCTGACTGTTCGGGACCCTGACCTAGTTTCTAGGTGTTTCATAATGTAGCACGAAGGCAAGAAGCAGAAGAGAAGACTAGGTATAGGAGCCAGCGTGTTCATCAGAAAGAGATCATACTGACTGACTATCTTCTGACACTTAGAATATGGCTACGATGATCCAGTCATCCTTATCCTGACAGTGAGATGTGACCTCTGATCATTCTTCACAGAAGCATAGATTCTTTTTCTTTTCTTTTCTTTTTTTTGAGACAGGGTCACACTGTGTAGTTCAGGCTGGCCTTGAGCTCACTGTGTAACCCAGACTGGCCTCAAACTCGCAGCAATTCTCCTGTCTCAGCTTCCCGAGTGCTGAGATTACAGGCATGCACCACCATACCTGGCAGAAGCATAGATTCTTAATAGCAAGCATACTCAGTGTGTGTGTTAGGTTTTCTCTCGTTGCTGGGACAAAATACTAGACATCCAAAGTTAGGGGAAGAAAGGTTTATTTGGCTCACAGTTTGTAGAGGTTTCAGTCCATAATCAGCTGGGTCCGAGGCAGGGTGGCATGGCAGACAGGCAGAAGGCAGCCAGGTAAGCAAGGGATGCAAGCAAGGGGCAAACCAGCTTCTTCCTGTATCTTCTATTTTATCCAGGCTACCTGGCTTTAAGGTGGGCAGTACTCCCACCCTTAATCCTAATACCCTTAATCCTAGCGTCACATTCTTGATCTCAGCAGAAGCAAGCCAAACCGATCAGTGGACTAATTTAGTAATCACACACTCTAGATCCAGCTACCTCTTACCACATGCGGCTTTGGGGGGACATCTAAACACTAACCATAACACTCAGTTTTTAAAAACATTCAATGTTAAGGCTTCCTTTTTCAGGTTTGGTATAAAAAAGGACAGCATCGGGCTGGGGATTTAGCTCAGTGGTTAGAGTGCCTGCCTTGTAAGCACAGGGCCCTGAGTTTGATCCCAGCACCAAAAAAAACTGTGGCACTGTTCTTTGGAATATTATAAGTCTAAAATAACCTTATAAATGCCAAGTGACAATTATTCTTTTCTTCTTTTTTTAATTTTTTATTTTTACCAAGAACATGCATTGGCACATTGTATACATAATGATCATAATCAACATGGTTATTTTGTACCTGTACATGATACATCTTGGTTTTCCCCCCCTCTCCCCCCCTTCCCCTCCCCTCCCTTCCATTCACCCACCCCTCCCTATTTGCAACAAGTGTAGCTACACTTTACCATTTTTTCCCCTTTCATCTTACTTTTCTAATTATTCTTTAAGGTTCATATAAGTAAATCCTAAATGAAGTAGTAGAATTTAAGATTTCATATAAAGTTTTCATGTTTTTATGCACTTCCTTACAGATCACTTTCCTACATGACCAGTTGAGCTATTTTCTGCAGAAATGAAGAGAGCTTTCAGCCTGGCACATTAACTTCGGGTCCACCATCCAGACTGAAGCCTGGATGAAATTGGGATGTTTTGTCCCTGCAGTTGCCTCAATTGTGTTTATTTCTCTGAACTTTTTTTTTTTTTTTGCCGCTAGAGATAACATGTTCAAAACTCACACTCATGTAGAAATAGTACTAAAAATGTAGTGGATTTAAAGACCCCACTCAATGATGGGACTTCGCTTCTCTTTGTCAATTTGAGAATTATATATATTAGTTTCATGCCATGGTGCCAACCATGCCTGCCAAAGGCAGACAGAGGTTCTAGCCTACAAGGCCATACAACTGTTTTGCATGTATTTTAGCTTTCCCAAACTCTCCTGTTTGTTTTAAGTATTTCCTACAACATAGAAAAAAATTAGTTCATTTCTGTCATGGGCTAGGACCTGTCACAGTGAATTTAAGTGCCTACCTTGGAGCAGTTAATAATAGTTTATATCCTGTCTCTGTTCAGGAAATAGGGCTGCTTTCTTGCTCAGGGATGATTTCTTGCTGCTGCTTTTTTCAGTTGTGTATTTTGGACTGTGGCTGGTTGTTATTCGTAAAGTAATGGAGGGAACAGTTGGAAGAGAGATGAAAAATTCTGAGCTCTTATCCTTATTCTGAGCCTCCTCACCCTAATTCCCATCAGAAAATTTTAGGAAAAACTGGATACCTGTAATGCTTATGAAAATTTCCTTAACAAACCTGGATCGTTGTGGGGTATTTCTTTTTAGCTGTATTGTGGTTTTCTGGTCTGCATTCCTTAAGCAATAAATAAATTCTTTTAAGTGGATTGCTGTCGACTTTTTTTGGGCAGTGTTGGGGATCTAACCAAGGCCTTTTACATGACTTGGTGTGCAAGTGCTCTACCACTTAGTAGCTAAGCCCCCACCCTCTAGTTGCTGTCAATTTATTAAACTGCCTATAGAATGAGCATTCATACCTAAAAGGTAATGAGGAAACAAGCAATAAATTCTATGTCTTGGTCCATTCAGACTTCTGGTAATTAATAAACAATAGAAATTTATCGGTCACAGTTCTGGAGGTTAGGAATTCCAAGGTCAAGGTGCTAGAAGATGCAGTATCTGGTGACTGTATCTGCTTCATAGATGGTACTTTTTTCTGCACCCTCACACGGCAGAACGGACAAACAAATTCTCTCAGGCTTTTTATAAGGGCACTAATCCCCTTTATAAGGGTAGCCTTCATGACCTAATCACCTCCCCAAAGCATCACCCATTGAGACCATCATATTGAGCAGATGATCTTTCAACATGAATTTGGGGGAGACACATTTAGACCACAGCACTTTGATTAGGAAATGACAAGATACTATTAGTACCGGCACATTATTCCAAAGAGTTCTTAGGATAACGCCTATGAACTAAGCAAATTGTCATGTAACCATACACTATTGGGATTTGGAGATAAGAGGTATAGAGAAGTGATATAAATGCAGCGCCAGTGTTTGGATTGAGTTACCACGTTGTGGTGTAAAGAACATAAGGCTGGAATCCCAGCTATGCCTTCAACCTCTCTTAGAACCTCTATTTCCTCATCTGTAAATCAAAGGTGATAATGCTCATCACCAAGAGGCACCTGAGGGTTTTCTGGAAGTAGCCCAGCTATCCCCAGGTCTAGTCCCAATTGATAAAAGTCAGTGCTGTGCTAGGAAATGTTTCCAAGTTCTCTACACCACTCTTTTTTTTTTGTACTGGGTATTGAACCCAGAGCTACAGCCTACTCCCCCACTTTTTATTTTGAGAAAGGGTATCACTAAGTCACTAAGTTGCCCAGGCTGGGACTGAACTTGCAATCCTTTTGCCTCAGCCTCCCAGGGTGCTGGGATTACAGGTGTGTGCCACTGCGCCAGGCTTCTGCACTGCTTTTAGTGCTGAAGTCCAGGTCATATTTTTGCCATGGGTAGAGAAGAGGAGGTCAATATATATGGGCAGATCCTGGGAAGGTGGGAGGAAGACAGTAAGAATGCTGGAGAATGAAAGGGCAGAAGCGGGACAGAGAGAGAGGCCTGTTCAAACAAAATGAAGCCAAGATTAGGAGAGAAGTTAGAGAACAGCTTAAAAAGCAAGATGAAAATACACATTTGTTTTTCAGAAACCTAGAAATTAAAAGATGAGAACAAAGAATGGGGAAAGGAATTATCTGAGGCAGAAAGTGGGAAAGAAGAGAATTTGAAAGAAAGACCTTTCCAGATAAAGGAACGCAGAGAACTGGGGCACAGATAAAAAGTCCCCTCCCTGAGAGACTGAGGCCAGCGAGATGGCATTCAGGAGTGAGCGAGGTAGAAGAGCCCTCATGGAGCCTCTGACTGATACTACAGCTTGAGAGCGAGCTGAGGGGAAGGGGAGAAGTGCAGGCAACAGGAAGGGACGAGGGCAAGGGAAAGCGTTTTTGATGCCCTTCCATCCCCTGTGCTGCCGCCTCCAAATATAGCCCAGGAAAACTGCTTCACCACTTTCCTCATCACAAAGCTTTTACTGCTCTAACTCTCCACCCCACCCCAACATGTGCACATATGCGCACACACACACACACACACACACACACACGCACACTCTGACACCTTGTTAAGTTTTCTTTGGCTGTGTCTTGGTAACTCTTGAATTTTATGTCTTATAGACACACACCCTCTGATAGGTTACCCACAAGCCATGTGTAGCTATTGAGCGCCTGATCCGTGTCTAGGCCAAACTGAGATGTGCCATAAGTATAAAATATATACTGACTTGCCGTAGGGAAAGTACCTGGTGTCGGGACCACGACGATCCTGCACTAGCCACATAGGCCACATGGGCAAGACTCAGCTGTGAGCTGACTCAGGTCTTGTCAGAACATACTGTCACAGGCCAGAACATATGAAGATAGGGAGTCTTGTGAGGAGTGGTCACAAGACTGTTTCTCATTTACCTCCTTATCTGGAGGGAGGCTGCTGTGAAGCAGTTTTTCATCTGCCGCCTTCATTCCTGTAAGGTATAGGGCTGTTCCAGCTGGGTATAGTTGGATGCCATAGAACTCATTAGCTGCAGTGTGGCTATTGGTTACTCAACACCAAGGCGTCCCACCTGTCCTGTTGCATGTCATCAAGCCCCTTTAATTTGAGTGCCATCCTGTGGGACAAGGAACTCACGGAGCTGACAGCTTTACTAATCTTGTTTTTGCTGTCTCTATAAATAATAAACTATCTGGATTTATCTGGGTTTCTTGGTTTTTTCATCAGTGGACTGTCTGATACTTCCAAAGAAGATGTAGTTTTTAAAAAGTAAACTATCTTATTAATAATTGTTTTAGCCACACATGGTGGCACATGCTAGTGATAATCCCAGCTACACAGGAGGCTGAGGCAGGAAGATTGTGAGTTTGAGGTCACCCTGTATAACTTAGTGAGACCCTGTCTCAACATTTTTAAAAAAGGCTGTGATGTAGCTCAGTGGTGGAGTGCTTGCCTAGCACGCCCTGGGTTCAAACCCTAGTACTGCAAAAAAATTGTTTGAAAGGGTAATATTTTGGATACATTGGAATAAATAAAATATATTATTAAAATGAATTCACCTATTTAGTTTTACTTTTTAAAAATATGCTAACTTAAAATTACTTACACGACTTACATTTCTATTGGACAATTTTGCCCTGGATTGGTGAGGAAAGATAAATTGATATTGGGGAAGACCCTATAGAGTTTTATTTTGCCATAAAATGGAATTTTAAAAAACCATCATCAATTCATAGGGACATTTAGATACCAAATATATATAGCTGTAATCTCAGAATAAAGGATAGACCTTTATTGAGTAAATGTAACTTTATGGAAACTACTACAGTGTCCTGGTTTTTCTTATATTGCTTCAGCTGGTGAAAAATTCCTCCAATTGATGACAATGAAATTTAGGAACTATCGCTATATAAAGTTCATCCCATGAGGCAATAAGCAACTAATTTTGGAGGGGAAGCCTGGGGGGTCAACAGTGGCAGATAGAACCAAAGGGATGTCTTTTATCATCCCATAGGCAGTGGTCTCACATGGTGGCTTTCTGTTTTGATGTGTTCTTGTGGCTTCTTGATCCGTCCTCTCTTCCCACCCCCAAATAAGGGAAAGATGTGGAATATCAAAATTACAGAATAACCAGAGGAACCAAAATAAACAAGTACAAATTTATTCTTTTCAAAGCAGAATTCAAAGGGGGAAAGCACCACAGTGAGTGGCAAAGTTAACCAATTTGCTCTCAGCCCCACTCTTTTATCCTCAACTTTTCTACACTTGCACGCCACCCTTGCCACCTCCCCCAAATCCCTCCCCCAGTTCTCATCCTTGTGACCAGTTCTTGTAGCTAGCAGGCAGCATAGAAGGCTTCAGTCTGGCTTCAATGCTGCCCTGGGGACAACGAGGACATTCAGTGGGTCCCCTCCCAAATATGGCAGCTGTGGGAGGATGTGGATGCTGGGAGCAGAGTCCTGGCCTGGAGCCTTTCCCTCTCCCACAGCTATTTCTTTTAAAACAGTGAGAAGTCACTGAACGATTCCTTTGTTCCAAGGGCCAGGTTTTGGCAGGGAGGCCAGAGATAGAGCTGCCCAGCCCAGAAGCCAAGTCGCCCCTGTCCTAGGGCAGGGCTTCCAGTTTCTCTGCCAGGACTGTTTATGTTAAGGCAGCCACTTTCTTTGTTATCCATCAACTATGTCAGGAAAACTGGATGGAATTACTGGCTAGAAATGGTTCCAGGAGGCTGGGACTCTGCCATTGAGAATGTGAGTTCAAAGAATTCTGTATCCTCAAGCTGAACATGAAGTCCAATCACTTTTAAACACACACCCCAGGTAGCATGTGTATTCTTTAAAATGAATCTAGTGGGAAAACATCTCCCAGGATTGGCCTCTGCCTGGCCTCAGAATTTCTCATTACTGTGGCCTATTAGCCCACTGTCTGGAACACCAGAAACTCAAACATGTTTCTCTGTGCAAAGTATTTTCTAACTTTGGGCATTAAAGGAAATAGACACTTGAAAAACCTTGATTCCAGCCTTTCTATTCTGAAGGGAAAGGCCCATGTTGCTCCTGGGTGGGACACTTTCTAAGGAACCACTTCACAGCCCCGACTCCTCCAGCCAATCAGCCTTCCCAATTGCCAGTCAATGTGAATCCACTTTGCTTTAGGTAGAAGCAAAGGTACCCTTGCGATGGCTTTTTGGCCCCTAACAAGTTCCGTCCAGAATAAATTACGTATCAGTCCTAACTGCTCCGTGATACCATTTGACAACAACGCCAGCCAACACTCACGTCCCTTATCACTGATGCTAATCCCCCAAGTCAGAAGGTTTTCCTAGGCGATCAACCCGGCAACTGCCTTTACCATCCTTCCAGTATAGGGCCATAAACTACACAGAACCATGCACAATACCTTTAGGAGACACAACACGTAACAGATGCCTAACAACATACAATACATTTTGGAAATCCAACCCCAATGTGGATTCACAGTGCTCAGGGATTCGTTTCCCCCACTGCAGGCAAACCGCTCACCCATGCTGCAGTGACTGTCACTGGATCCTTGAGTAGTATACTCACCTCAGGCATTACAGGTGAACACAAGACCGCAAAGTGTCAATGACCCCCTCAGTGAGAATTCAACTCTTGACCTGCCTCTTCTACCCACCTATAGCATAAATCCTACATAACAAGATCTACATTTTTTTTCTTTTAACCATGCCTGGCACATTGCACTTGCCACAGGCCGTCAGCAGCACACGGGTCTTGGGGAGGGGGGAATAAAAAAAGGACATTCCTGGTAAAATATTGTTCCATAGCAACTGCCCCCAAAGGGGCACGTGCCTCAAAGTTCCTGAGCCCTCCGACTCACAATACATTTCTTCTATTCCATTCCTGCACACACTCTAGGCCCCTACAATGCCTCCTGGTCACCATACATTCAGATCATTGCTTTTCCTACCTAGAGACCTCCCAAACACTGAGGGAGACACTGTGATATGAGGTCTGACACTCTGGACCTGTGGCATAACGATGGAGGAGGCAGTCCTTGGCTTCTGGACCCAAGCTGCTGCCTACCTCCCCTGGAGCAGACCAGTCTAGATTTCGAGCAGATCCACCCACTGGCCACTGCTTGATTGTAACACAGCACTCCAGTGGTCTCATTCCCTCCTGACCTTGGTGGCAACCACTCCATTAAGTCCCTGAGCCAGACCGTAGCAACCGGTAGGGGCTAGAGGATGTATTCTGTGGCTTAGGTTAGCAAAGGCTAATAAAGGCCTTTTTGTTCCTTCTTTTCTGCATGGAGTAGGTAGAGCTTGGATCTGCTCTATTTTGCTACCTGAACAAGTTACAGGGTGCCCAGGAAAATTCATCCAACACTGAGGGGAAAAAAGTTCCCCTCAGAACATGATTTAGAATGAGTGAAGAGAACAGAGTGATTCTTCCTGTTAGATTTCTCTGTGGACACAGGCTTTTGTTGCTTTGGTCTTGAGGGCAGCTTACCCCAAACGTCAGTGGAGAAAGACATCCTAGGGGAGCAGCCAGGATGCATCTATCTTTCCAACCAGAGGCTGAGGCTAACAAAGAGCAAGATAGAACATTAATACTTCAAGAAGTATTAGAATTTAATGTGAGCGAGGCTGGGAGAGCACCAATGTACAGTAGATATGTGGAATAGATATGTATATATATAAATGCAGGCAAATTAAGTTGACTGCAGGGCTCTGGTGGGAAAAAAAGTTCCCCTCAGAAGAAAGATACCTAAGTGGACTCTCGCTGTGCTCAAAGTTCCCAAGGCCCCTCTTCCCACCCATGTTCCACTATCTACTATGCACAGTTTCCAGAACCCAGTGTGAGAACTGGGTTCACCTTCCAGAGTTAGGAAGAACAGTTTTCTGCATAGGAGAGCCTCAGTGTTGTCTGGGTAGACAGTGACCAACTTTTTGATTCACGGCTATTCAGAAACCACTATTCAGGGTGGCCAGTTGCAACTGCCTTATGATCACCTGGAGGCAACTCGCCACCTCACCTGATTCCACCTAAGAGATAGAAGGTTCACAGCCTAGAAGGGTGCCAAGCAGTCATACTCCTCCAAGCTAAGTAGCTCCCCCTTTCTCACCCAAGGAGAGAAAGACTCCCTTGTTGAGCAAGCTGCCACTTCTACCCCAGGTCTGTAAGGACAGATTCAGAAGAGCAAAGGGAGGCTCCGGCTCTATTTCCAGAGTATCTCCATGGGTCTCATGGGATGCTGAGGCCTTCAGAAAAGAGGAGGGTCAGGGAAAAATCTACATCCACAAGTACTTCTTTAATGTTTCCAAATGTAAGGTGGAAGCAGAAGCTAGAATGAACTGTTTCCTCCTCAAGGAAGTTCTGCCATGGACTGCGATAGAAGGAATTGAAGACATTCAAAGTAGGTAGAATCCAGAGAGTTAGAACTATGCCCTGGAACTGAAGTAATTAAGACACACCCTGCCCACACTTCTCTAGGGGCACTTTGGAAGGGGGTCTTGGGGATACCCTTGTGCCTTCCTGCATTGGGCCAGGGAGCAGGGCTAACCCCTGTAGATTCACAATACTGGCACGCTGGGGTCACCAGGCTTCTCCCTCTCCATAATTCAGTGAGGAAGGGAAATGGGCCAGTGGGCACTGCTTAGCTCTGTAAGGCAGCTTCTCTGCTCCCCATCTGAAGAGCTGAGTGCTATTTGCTTGGACTGTAACCAAAGGGTAAAATAAGGGACTGGCCTCAAACTTGAGCGTCAAAGGGCACGTTTCTAGAGTCAGAGGAATCATGCCTCCCTTTCCTCTGATCTCATTCTACCTCCTTCACATCCCACCAGATCCTTGTTGCTGCCTGGAGCCCAGATAGCTCTGGTTAAGGAATGTGGGGCCAGTGGGGACTGGAAAGGTTAGCTGAAGGCTGAGGGAAGGCTTTGACCAGAACCCACAGAGGACAGTGGATTATGGGACGGGGATCTGGCTCCATCAAGAGGCCAGCAGGGTGTTGGCAGTCACATCGGAGCTTCGCACACTGGGGAACGCATGGCGGAGCTTCTCCATGATGTCCTCCAAGCACAAGCTGACATCCTGGCTCTTTGACCCCACATCATCTGAGTTGGAAAAGAGAGATACGGGAAGGTAATTTAAAACTCCTTTATATAAGGCCTCAAAGCCAAGGTAGGATGCTGCCAATTGAAGGGCAGACCCAAAGCCTTATGTCTTCCCATTTCAGTGACTACTATGTGCCACGGACGCTACAATAAACATTTGTAGGAAAAAAAAGTAATCAGTCAATAAACCAGGTATCCCTGACCCCTGAGCACAAAGTCATGAGGAGAAACTAGTCCCAGCCATAGCAGAACCTTGAGGGGAAAATCTGAGGCAGGACACAACTATGGAGAAAAGGGCTGGGAGGAGCCAGGGAACGCACCTGCAGCCTCAGTGTCTGGAGTTGTCTGTCCCTTCTCCTGGCAGTGACTGCCTTCTGACTGCTGTGGAGAGGAAGCTAGAGACGAGCCTGCAGATCCATCGCCATCTGATTCAGTGGGCGGCTAGCAAGAGATAAGATATAATTTAAGCAGCTTCGCCTTCCTGACCTTACTTTGGCAGACTCCTGTGCTTAGAAGGGACGTTAGAGACCTCAGGCCCTTCCCTTTGCTCTTGGACTTTAAAATGCTTTTGGTAGCTGGCACACGCCTGTAATCCCAGCGCTTGGGAGGCTGCAGCAGGAGGATCTCCACGAGTTTGAGGCCAGCCTGGGCTACACAGTGAGTTCAAGGCCAGCCTGAACTGCATAGTGAGACCCTGTCTCAAAAAACAAAAAATTATAAATAAATACAAAATTTAAAAAAGATGCTTTTGGTAGTGCTCCAAGTAGTGACTTTCCCTTTTAGGAAACTTCTTAGAATATTCAGTTATCAATTAACTTCTTCCTTCAGCAACATGTACCAAAGGCCACCACTTTTTTCTTTTTTTGGTTCTGGGGATCGAACTCAGGGCCTTATGCTTGCAAGGCGAGCACTCTAACCACTGAGCTAAATCCCGAGCCCAAGGCCCCCACTTATTGTAAGGGTGGCAATGTATCTAAAGGTCTCTTGCTGTTACCTCAGCTATAATTAATCTATTTAGGACCCATTTTTCTCCGAAAATGTAGAGTTCACACCTGATCTTTGGCTCATGCCATAACAGCATACATTAGAAACCCCCAGGAATTCATTTAGAGACTGTTCCTTAGAGGATCTGGGGAACAGGCAGGTGGGAGGATGGGGTTGCTATTGCCTATTACATATAATGACAATATTAGGTAGCATTTATGAAAAGCATGCTATATTCCTAGCAGCATGCTAAACTTTGTAAACGTACAATCTCACTATGGTGTTGGTATTATTATCATCCCTATTTTACAGACGAGGGAACTGGGGTTTAATGAGTTTAAATAACTTTCTAACATCCCACAGTCGCTAACTGGCAGAGTCATAGTCAAATCTGGGGCTATCTGACTCCAGAGGTACACTACCTCCTAGAGATGAAAGGGGCAAAAAGTAACAAAAGACCTCTTATTTGCAAAATTCTTTCTCTTGTCAAACATGTGCAAACTTGCTTCTTCTGAGCAAATGTCATACTAGCAAAATCAACATTTTAGGTGATTTTTGAAGTTTGTTCTTTCACTACCATATTCTGATGGATTGTAAAGAAGTAAGCCAGCAGAAGCCCCCCCCCCGTTACCTCCAGCCCCTCAGAAGCTTGAGAGTGACACACAAAAGTACCCGAAGACGGGTGGAAGAGAATTGGTTAAGGGTGTGCCCACACCAGCCCCTTCCTTCCCCTGCCCTCCCCAACGGCCAGCCCAGTTTCCCTTCAGGAAGTTACTTGAGAGCCACAACCAAGGAACTTTTTCTTTCCTCCTCTTTGTTACATGTATGCACGCGCGCGCACACACACACACACACACACACACACACACACAGAGGCTCCCCAGCTCTTCCCTCTGTGCTCAGGGGCCGCCCTGATTCACTGTATGCAATCTCACCTGTAGCAGCAGCTCCCTCAGGCGCTGCAGCTGGGACTCGAGTTGCTTGTTGTGGTCTTCGAGGATCTGCATGCGCGTCTCCAGGCGGCTCTTGTGCTGTCTGAGGATCCTGGCTTCGGCCAGAAGCTCCTCATTTCGGTGGTCCTGTGCTGCCTCAGTGGAGCCCTCAGCCAGGGTGGGTGCCTCAGCTGCCTCCTCATGCTGCCATTTCAGGCGCCTCAGCTCTCCCTGGAGAATTCTGCCAAGGACAAAGACGCCAAAACCCAGGGCTCTCACAGAGCACTGACTGCTCAGATCCCAGAAGGCCTCTTACACCCAGGTGTAAGCAATCCTGGGCTTTCCCAGCCACCCAGTCCAATCATGCTCTTGTTTGCATAGCCATATCCACTTCCTCTCCAGCACAGTGTCATTTACTCTGCCGTCCTGAGACCTCTGAGCAGAGAGAGCTGCCATTTCACATAAGAAGTGTTTCAAGGCTTCGATGTGCTGCTTCAGGGATTAATTCTCACCTTCAAAAAAGGGGAAACATGGTCTGCAAACAAAAGAGGTATTAGGGCCACTGACTCACCTACTCCATGTTCAGATTTTTAGATTCCAGGGGAAGACATGACATAAACAAAAGAACACCCATCTTGCCACTTTACAGTCCTCTTGTTTGGCCCACTTTGACTGCTCATGCTGGTCATTAAGGAAACAGATTGCAAAGAGATGGTCTATTTTTTTTTTTTTTTTTTTTTTTTTTTGGTGCTGGGGATCAAACTCAGGGCGTTGCGCTTGCAAGGCAAGAGCTCTAAACACCGAGCTAAATCCCCAGCCCCAAGATGGTCTATTTTTGAGGACATCATTTTTTTTGCTTTGTTGGTAGTCAAATAGAATCACTTTCTGCCCAGCATTTCCCATGGCCTGTCTCCTGCTGCTCTAATACAGTAGTTCTCAAACTGTTCCTAGTGAGAAATCAGGTTTGTTCTTTAATCCATTGTGGAACACTATGTGGTCCTAACATGCATGACTAGTCCACAGCTCACACCACCCATGTCCCGCCACACACATTCAATAATTCTCAAACTAGTCTTTAGCCTGTTCAGTGAGATACCTTCACTAATTATGTGCCTGACTGTCATGGCAATGTCAAATTTCTAGAAAAGTTTCTACTTTCTATTTCTGTATTTATCTTTTCTGGAATGCAATAAGCATTTTGCAGACTGACCCTTGTCTGCACTCCACTCCAAGAAGCTCTCTTCTAAGACGCGCCGCTCCATTCGTGGTCTGTAGACCAGCAACATAAGTATCCCCTGGAAGCTGGTTAGAAATGCAGAAACTTAGTTCTCCAGAATGGGATCAAAAAGCCAACACCCCAATCTTTGAGGCTGTTAGCTCTTTCCTGGAGGACATATTTTCAGTTGGTACCTAAAATGTGGGTTCCAGGCTCCTGAATCAAAATAGTAGAAACCTACAATCTCCTTAGCTGTTTACAAACTCCCGCACAAATCTTCTTGATTGCTTCGGTGTGTCCTCTTTTGAGACCACACCGTCCATGTCTTCATCTATTTGGACTGCTATAACAAAATACCACAGACGAGGAAGTTTGTAAACAACAGAAATTCATTCCTCACGGTTCTGGAGACAGGCAAGTCCAAGAACAAGGTGTGGGCAGATACAGTGAGGGTCCAGCTTCGTGGTTCATAACTGATCCCCTCTAGCTTTGTCATCGCATGGTGGAAGGAAACAACGTCCCTTGGATTATTTTAAGAGCATTAATCTTACTAGTTATCTACCAGACAGCTACGCTTCTTTGGGGATTAGGATTTCAACATGTGAATTTAGGGGGACACAAACATTAAGACCATAGCGTCCTGAATCTTTGGTCTCCATTTCTGGTCACTCATTTGTCCGTTATTCACTTGATAACTATTTATCGAGACATCATCCCATGCAATGACCAGTCGAAAGTGCTGGCGATACAGCACCTACCTAATGATTGAGAAAGATTATAAATAAGTTTGTCATTACATCTATAAGTGCTACGAAGGAGAAGCACGGAGGTTATCAGAATGATGACTAGGGAAAGTCTCGGGAATCATCAAAAACTTTCTAAGAAAAGTGCTTACTGGAGTAGAACCTGCTCAGCCAAACAGAAAAAATATTCTAAGTGAAGAGAACAGCAGAGGCCAAGACCCTGAGGCAAGAGGTGAAGAAAATAGCATGAACCAGTTTGGCCAGAAGACGGAGAGTGAGATCAAAGGAGAGATACAGGTGACAAAAGTAGAAGCAGAACTCAAGCCATGAAGCCACATTAAGGAGCCACATTTGTGTTTGCTTTCTTGAGTACAGAATATACAGCCCATATTTTGAACCCAGTGGGAAGTTCGCCCTTGATGTTTTGATTCTATAATTATGAATGTTTTCTAACCCAACTCACATAAAATTAATAAATTTTCATGTAAACAGCAAAAAATGCAGAAACTTACGCCTCCCCCAGATCTATGAATCAGAATTTGTATTTTATCAAGCTCCTCAAGTGACTCATGTGCACACTAATAATGTTGCAGACGTGCTCCTCCGAGAGGTAATGCAGAGTCTACTTGACCGTCTCAAAGCAGCTGGGATCTTCTCCAGGCCCCTACTGCTGCCTCTGCTTTATGGAGAGTAATACCATTCCTGGAATTGTAATGTTCTGCCCTCCAGTCCACAAATGCTCTGGGTAGTGTCATTATTTTCTGGAATACTTTCACTAGGTGATAAGTGTCTCTTTCTACATGAAGCATGGAAGTCCTCTGAGAGCAGGGGCACAGCATACTCTCTTCTGTATTCTCTGCGTTTGCATCCTCTCTGCTTACATGTAGTAGATAGTGGGAAAAAGTTGGGTGACATTTAAAAAATTCAAATAATTAGTACAAGAGCTAGCATTTATTGAACCTTACAATAAGCCAGGCACTGGGCTAACCCATTATAAGTCTGATCTCATTTGGTCTTCATGAGTGACCATAGGAAGCTAGTGTGATTGTCATCATACCCATTTTACAGATTAGGAAATGGAGAATCACAAAATATAAGTAATTTTTAAGGTCACACAGCTAAAATGTGGAAATGCCAGTACTTAAATTCAAGCTGTCTGTGCCTCAAGAACCCAAATAAATCTGTGCCATGGCCGCACCCACCGGTTCTCATCTTCTAAGTGAGCCAGGATCTTCTCCAGCTCTCCTTTGCTTTCTGTGGCCATGCTGCATGGAGCCTGCTGTCCGAAGGCTGGATCCCGGTCTGTGATGGGGCTGGAGTGCCGCAGCAGGTACTGGTCCTCGTCTCTGCATGGGTGTGGGGAGAGGAAAGGAGGCGGCCAGGTGGTGAATATAGCAACAGCTCGGGGCATGAGTTCTCTCTCAGCTTCCAGCTCACACCTCAGGAGATACATGCTGGAAGATTCACTTTGAAAGCACAGAAGAGGGAGAACCCACATGTTCAGCCTTGAGCAGAATGGAAGCATTCAAAGGAGCAACAGCTGTGGTGCAGGTACTGAAACTATTTCCTGGATGCTAGGGCTTCTGGGTTCTACTTATAGCTCTGTCTGATACCAAGAGCAAAGCACTTCCTTTTCTTTGCTATTTTCCCCCTCTACCTGCCTTTGCTCCCTCACCTCCCAGCGGGATTTGATGGACTCCATGTAGCACCTGGTCCTAGGCTGTCCGAGCAGGCCAGGGACCTACCTAGAGACTCGGAATCCCTTTCCTGAGCTGTAGGACCCGGAAATTCCTTTGACTATGCTTTGGTCAAGTCCTTGATGTCTCCCAGGGTTGGTGTGGCACTAGATGAGGTTTAGGTATCGAGCATGAGATAATAGCTTCTTTCTGCAGCTTTAGATGTGGGCATATTCTTCTTCCCTCATAACTGCGCACAGAAAGATGGGCTCACACAACAGGAAGGGACCTGGGCAGACGGCCGAGGGGCAGCACGTCATTCATTCCCCCACTCGGTTGACAAGAGGAAAGACTGCTTCTCTCACTGCGCCTAGGAAGCAGCTTTCCTTCCTCAGGGGGTCGAGGACCCTAACCACCCCACTTCCGTTTCAAGAGTGGTAGAAGGATCCCCAAGCAGAGCTGTTTCTAGAATATAAGCAGCTTTGGAAACTCACATGCTGTCATCTGGGGACAGACTGTCATTAAAGAAGGAGCAGTTCTGACTTTCCATCTCAGCAAGCCTGGGACGAAAGAGCAGGAACAGGAGGGAAAACAGAATGTGAGACCTGCCTCCCTCTCATGCACCCCAATCCCACAAGAGGATCACTGGCTTTGGGGGATACCCCAACTACCTCTTACGGTTAGGACTTGTTGGCTGCTCCACATCCCACCGTGAACATCCCCTGGCCCTGACTCAGTTTTCCTTATTCCCAACTGAAAACCCCTTTCCCTTGGACTTTCTGTACCCCCCTCCCCAAACCTTCGGGTACCTGCTGGCAAAATGCTCAATGCGAGAGTGTGTGTCAGCATGTGGCAACATCGGTGAAGAAGCTGGTCTGGAAGAAAGCAGCAAAGACTCAGAAGACCAAAGACTAGGCAGCTGCACAGTCTGCTTCCTCACCACCCTACCCCACCCCATCGTACCACCCACATTATGGAGATGGGCAGGAGCTGATGGGAGCAGGATACACAGACTGGATTCTAATCTGTCTCTCACGCCACAGTCTGGGGCAGGCCCAGGCTGAACTCTTCTGTTGCTGGTGGGACTTACCCTGGAATACACTCAGGCCCTGAGGACGCAGCCCACTCCCAGCACAGACACAGGCTCGGCGAGGCTGCCCACAGTCACTGCTCAGCCACTGGTACTCACGTCTCACTGTAGTCAGCCTCCAGCACGGACTGCACAGGCAGATAACCTCGCTGAGGGTGTTTGCTGAAATAATGCTTTGAGCGGAACTTGTTCTTTAAGGTTGTGGCAAAGTCCCTCATGTTCTCACTAGATGTCGTCTGGAGGGAGACAGGGAAGAGGGACTCACCCTAGTGGCTTCCACATACTCTGGGAAGTTGTGGCTGCTCCCCTTGAGCAAAGAGTGTGACTAGTACTCCATTTTTATCCATGCCTGTCACACCCTACTCCTAGAAAAAGGTCTAAAGGGATACAGGCCAAACTGTGAACACTGGTTGCCTCTGGGGACTTGGAATGGAGAGGTAGGGGATGCGGTAAGGCTGGAGGGAGACTTTCATTTTATTTTATTTTTTGGTTTTTTGAGACAGGGTCTTGCTGTGTAGTTCAGGCTAGCCTTGAACTCACTATGTAGCCCAGGCAGGCCTCACACTTGGGGCGATCCTCCTGCCTCAGCCTCCCAAGTGCTGGGATTATAGGCGTGTGCCACCCTGCCCAGTGAGATTTTCATTTTATAAATACATTTATCTGTATAATTTGCAATGAGCATATATTTGTTAAATTTAACATGTCTTTTTAAAAATAAATTCTAGGGGCCCGGCATGGTGGCACACACCTATAATCCCAGCACTCAGGAGGCTGAGACAAGAGGATCACCATGAGTTTGAGGCCAGCCTGGGGTACACAGTTAGTTCAAAACCAGCCTGAACTACATAGTGAGACCTTGTCTCAAAAACAAAACAAAACTAAACAAAAAAAAACCCAAAAATAAAATAAAAAATAAATTCTAGGGATGTAGAAAATTATTAGTTTACCGTCTCCAGCCAGTTTTCTGTGTTTGACTTTTATAATGTTTCCTTTAAAATGATAATAAATGAAAAGTAAAGGGCATGGCCGTTGCTCCCACTGGGTCACACAAGATTCTGTGCTAACAGATTTGAAGAGATGACAGCTTGGAAAGATGGAATGTGGGGAAACAGATTGAAAGATGGGGAGGTAGGGTAAGGGAGAGAGTGGTGGGGGGTGAGTAGAGCAGGGAATATGCTTGGGGCTCTAGAAGAATCTGTGTGGACAGAAAGAGATAAAGACATTTAGACTTTTAAGAAGCAGAGTCAGCTCCGGAAGCTACACAGGGAGCTGTGAGTCTCCAATATAGCACAGGAGCAATTCCGTGGCTGGAGTTCAGGGGTGCTGAGCAGTCTGCACTCACATGGCTAAAAAGCGCACAGCTCCTAATGAAAGCCGAGTGAAGTCTGTGGGCCCAGGTACAAACCGATCTTTTGTTCCCTGAGGGACTGAGTAATTAATTTCAGCACAAATTTTTGTATTGACCAGAAGGGGTAGGAAGAAGGTAGTGGGGAAAGACCAGTTGATTTACTACAGAGCAATACAGGAAACTAGGCAGGAAGAACTCAAGCGAGCCTTGCTCTCTCGGTTTCTTTCCAGATTTTTCTCTAAAAGTGAGTGCCTTTAAAGGACTGAGACTGTCCTGGGCCAACTGCGATCCTAGTAAAGGAGAAGTCTCAACAGAAGACTAGAGAGGCCCAAATGGCCTGTACTGCAGAACCACCGGGACCGGTCGCCCAATGTGCCCCACAGGAGAACAGAGCACAGCGAGCCGATGCTGGGCAGAACCCAGTGCCCGAGGGCTGCTTAGCCCTCCCACAAGGCCCAGAGATGCCGTACCTGGGTGTAATACTCCATGATGGGGTAGTGGAGCTTGTTGCCCTTGCTGGCCCTGCCCGTTAAGAAGCAGGTCTGGCAGATATCCACGTTAAATTGTTTCAGACTCCGGTACCTTCGGGAGATGAGACACAGTGAGAAAGATAATTTAATATGCCACAGTGACCTCAGCCATTTCCCTAACATCCAAATACACAAACATATAAGAGGGGCGAGGTATGGAGTCATGATATGCTCAGTCTCCCATACACCGCACTGCCTGAGTCCTCAACAGAAGAGTAGCCTTGTTCTAGAGACCATAAATCTCCATGAAATCATAAGTCCAGAGCCCCAGGAAGTATGAGAAAGAGCATCGTCTCACTATCCTTTTATTAAAAAAGGGGATGTAGGCTGGGCATGCTGGCACACACGTGAAACCCCAGCTACTCAGAAGCCTGAAGCAGGAGGACGGCAAGTTCAAGTTCAGCCTGTACAACTTAGTGAGACCCTGTTTCAAAATAAAATTTAAAACAGGGCTGGGGATGTAGCTTATTGGTAGAGTGCTTCATGGCATACGTAAGACCCCAAGTTCAATCTCCAGCATCACAAAAAAGGGGGTGGGGTTTGGTGGGGTAATAGGGGTAAAGATCTCATTGTATCAGTAATTTTCTAAAAAAAAAATTTTTTTCTAAACAAATATGACCCAATAGGGTCCAGGCTCCCAAGTACCACCACGTACTTTGGAGAAGTTACACTTCCAATACAAAAGCAGTTTATTCTACCAGCCTTGGTAGAGTTGGCTAAAAGTTATTTCCAAAGGTTATTATAATAACAACTATTATTACAGAATGCAGAATAGCCGTTCAGATCTACTTCTGAAACCTGACTAAACGGCCCAGACCGAGTAGCACAGACGAGTACAATTCCTAGACTTGGAGGAGTCAGGTATTGCACTGTTTTGTGCTAGATCTACCACCAATTGGCTGCGTGAACATGCGCAAGTCACATTCCACCTCTCTGTCTCATTTGCTTATCCTATACAAAGCAGGGTGCTTGTAGGGACAGTCGCATGGTAGTGCTTTTAAAAGTTATAAAATTGACCATTTTATAATGAAAGCCAAATTCAGCCAAATTTATGAATGCTAAAATCTACCCTTGTGAAGGAAGGAGGGGAATGTAATCAGGGAGCCTCCAATGTATTGTAATAATGTTTTATTTCTTAAGCCTGGGTGAGGGCATATGCTGCAGTATGCTGGAGCCAGTGCCTACCAGCTCACAAGAGCTGCCTATTAAAAATTTAAGGATTTTTCCAACCCAATTGCTAAACACAGCCATTATTTTAAAATTAAGTTATAAAAGCTCACAATTAAACAAATGATATAAAAATAAAAGTAATAAATATTCAAAATTCATCAATTCCAAATTACTTGACTATTATCTATGCTTTTGAGGTTATTAACAGCTACTGTACAAATTGAGTATCCTTTATCTAAAATGCTTGAGGCCAGAAGTTCTTCAGATTTTTGGAATATTTGCACAGACTTTGCTGGTTAGGTATCCCTAATCCAGAAATCCAAAATGCATTTTGGCGCATTTCAGATTTCAGATGTTTGGATTAGGGATACTCAACCTATACCAGCATTGAGGAAATACTATAAATGTTGTGTGAATGTGCATCTCTTCTGCACTCAGCTCAGGGACCTACTATAGATAATCAGATATGAGCCATGGTGGAAGTATATATCACAGAAGCAAATACGACACTTCAGATTTCCTTTTGTTTCTGGGGAACTGAGTGTGAAACATTTGCTGGCAAACCATTTGATACATCGGTATTCTTATAGTATTCACTCTTCAGTTTTTGTTAGGTCCATATGCTTCATATTACAACTAAAACAAAATAAAATATTTCATCATCTCCAATTTTTCAAAAAGCCAAACATTCTGCAATAAAAAGGATTAAAATGGTATATAATACCACATAATAGAGTTGCTGTAAATATACTGTAATTATGTAATGCATTGTTTTGTAGTATCTGATTTCTATGACCCATGACATATTTCTGATGATTATCATCCAAGCAGATGTTGTTTTCCCTACCTGAACCCCTTGATAGGGCATTGCCTACAGATAGAGCACTTGGTCTGATGCTTTACTTGCTCAGCAATGGTGACCCGATGCAGAACAGCCAGCCACACCATGGACTGAGGTTCCAAGTTGACCCACTCCAGGAACTGGGAAGCTTCAATGACTGGCTTCCCAGTGCTCTAGGGAAATAAGAAGTCCAGTGGAAATGAATGAGGCTCAATGTATCTTGTCCCTAGAGTGGTGGCCCTCAGAAAAGCAGGGAAACCAGCAGGGCCTAGATTGGTCTATTCAGAATTGTCCACCTTCTGCCCTGTTGTAGTTGAGCTTCCACCTTCCCTAACAGGACTCCAACCCTAGTCCCATCCCTGTTGTCCCACCTTTACAAACTCTCTTACATGTGAGTACTTCACATCAAAAGCTTAGCTTTTGGTCCTTCTTCTCTTCCTCCCGCCCTCCCTCTCACTTCCCTCTGGAGTTTCATACTCACGAAACGGAAGCAGCTACGGACACTGGGCTCCACATTGCTGCCCCCGAAGGCTGCCACTTCACCCAGCTGACGGGGCACCTGAATGGCTTCATGAAGCAGGACACCGAGGTGGCGCTGGTCACACTGGCTGCCTGAGTTGGCCACTTGGCTGAAGAGGTCTGCTGGGCCCACCATCAAGAATGGCCAATCCCAATGCAGGAATGGCCAGTGAATGGTATAAGGAGGAAAAGCAGAAAAGGAAGAGAGGGAAAGAACACACAGACTGAGCTAATGACTTCTGAAACTGGAATACCTAGAGGTTCCTCCCTGACCTTTTAGAATTCTAAAAAGAGCATCTCCTGAGTTCAGAGAGAAAAAGTGAGAAAAACACGAGAAGAAAACATCAGCAATGTAGAGAGAGAGGGAGGGAAGGAGGGAGGGAGGGAGAGAGGGGAATTAAGAGCAGTGCTAGACACAGATATGTATGACACTGTTGGGAAAACAGATTCCTCAAGAAGCAAGATGAGAGCTGTGGGCTCAGGGGCACCTGAACACGTGTCACCATCAGGCGCCACACCCTCTCCTGTTCATGGAGCTGATACAGTTTGATACTTCACTAATCTCTCAGTTGTCCACACAAATGGAAGGAGGCCCTGGTAAGGACCACTCAAAAAGAGGAGCTAAAAATGACCTCTAAGTGCACCTCTAAGTGCTTGTAGAGTATACTATGGTACTTATAGCTTAATATGGACTTTTATTGGTCCTTCTAGGGCTTCCTTCTTCTCAGGCCAACCTTAGCAAACCTCTTCCAGAAACTACTCTCTATTTGCTTCATACCTTGCCTAAGGCCTAGAGAATACACAGAAGCAAAAGCCAAAAGGCCTGAATTCAAGTTCTAGAGCCAGGGCTGACTAGCTGTAGAATCTTGAATAAGTTATGAACCTCTCTGTGCTGTAGTTTCCTTAATTAAAAAATTGAGGCTAGGGGCTGGGGATTTAGCTCAGTGGTTAGAGTGTTTGCCTCGCAAGCATGAGGCCCTGAGTTCGATTCCTGGTACAAAAAAAAAAAATTGAGGATAAATAATTACTAATCATCCCATCTCAGGAAAAGCTGGGCAAAATAATACAGCCATAAACATGCTTGGAAATGTCCCTCCTCTGTAAAGTTTTCTCAGACCACTGTCATATGTCTTCTGTGATCTGATATAGCACACATCCTTTGTCATTTGGATTATTTTCATTAGTACCATTTATTTATTTGTTTGTTTTGGAGTACTAAGAATTGAACCCAAGGCCTTCATACTGAGCTACATTTTTTTATTTTTCATTTTTGAAACAGGGTCTTGTTAGTCCCTAAATTGTCCAGGCTACCCTCCAACTTGTGATCTTCCTGCCTCAGCCTCCCAGAGTGCTAGGATTACATGCCTGTATCACCACACCCAGTTTATCAGTACGATTATTTTTTGGGGGGGTACTGAGGATCAAACTCAGAGCCTCATGCTTGCCAGGCAGGCTCTCTAACCACTGAGCTAAACTCCCAGCTCTATCAGTATAATTTTTAAAAAAATGCTTCTTGTGTATTTCTGTCTCTCCTTCTCTAGCCTATAAAACCATTTGAAGGAATTACCACATCTAATTTAACCTAGCATTCACCACACTTAGCAGAGAGGTTAACACACATTAGGACTCAACAAATAACAATGCTGCTTTAGAAAAATTCAGAATGTTGAACACAAGATGGAGGACAGAGTGGAAAGCAAAGGTACTATAAACCAGAGTGTTCAAAACTACAGAAGTATATACTGTCCACCTCCCAGAGAATATATATTATTATACCCCGTCCATGTAAAGACACAAGAAGTCTCCAGGAGAATGTGTGACTTGGCTTCCGCTTCAGACTGGGAGAGGGCTGAGCCTGACAGGACACAGGACTAGAAGTAGAAACTCAGGGCTCTGGATACCCCAGGACGTCAATACAAATCCTAAGTACTTATATCAGATTAGAAACCCAAGCCCCAGGCATGGAACAGGGAATAATAATAAGCCTCAGGCCCATCTTGGCCTTAGGCTGCTATGTATTCTTTGCAGTAGCCTGGACCAGGATGCACTGCCAAGTGGCCTGAGTAGCCCCCTGCTGAGTACTACGACCTACCTTCTGCTCATCTTATACCCTTCTTCCTCCTTACAACACCTCTCCCTCCACCCAACACCATTCCAGACTTTGGAGTTGTACTCACACTGAAGTTTTTCCTTCACTTCTGTGCCACAGAGGCACGCAATGCCAGTCTTAAAGGATAATGCCCGCATCTTTCCGCTGCGACCACTAGGTTTAAAAGAACAGACTGAGAACATGAATATATGTAAAGGATTAACATCTTGGCAGTCATTTTCCTTACCGAGTCAACCCCAGCAGAGCTCTGGCCAACCATGCCCCAAGCTGAGCTGGGTCCAAGTCCACCATGACAGCAACCCTTTCCTACCATGCCCATCAGAGATGTGCCATTGAATTTATCCTAGAGGCTGCCAGGACCAAAAGCCCTTACCTATCAAAAACATTGAGGAGCCAGTTGAGGGTCATGTCTACACATAGTGGCACATTCACCAGGATGCCTCTTTCTTCCTCCAGCCGTTCATATAAGGCAGTCAGGCAGTGAATGACCTCTACCACGTCCATCACATGCTCACTGGCCTGCAGATCATGCTCATTGAAGATCTCTAGGGCTGTAGTTAAAGTCACTAGATCCACTGAAAAGGAAAGAGAGAAAAAATAGAGCCCAAAGTAGAACCTCGGGAATTAGAGGAGATAAAGCCACTAGCAGCCCCAAATTTGCAAGTATGAAGCGAGCCTCCCAACTGCTTAGAAATATGAAGCAAGCTTATTCTTTACCGAGACCATCATCCCAAAGAGGGAAAGGCAGCACAAAGTCCCCTTAATTAACTCAACATATTTCCATAGTCATATGTTTGAAAACAGCTTTGAGAAAACAGTGAAATGCAAAAAACTCAACTCCCATGTTGTATTGACTCCTAAGGGATCACATGCCATTTTAAGTTGCTCTGTTTTTACACAGCTTTTAACTGTAAATATACTTCTCCATGAATCTTGTTCTGAGAACCTAAATACTGATTATGAAGGTTCAGATATAGTTGGGTAAATGTGACATACATCAGGAATTTTTTTTGTAGTTCTGAGGATTGAACCTAGGAGTGTTCTACCACTGAGCTACATCCCTAGACCACTTAATTTTTTATTTTGAAACGGTGTCTTGTTAAGTTGCCCAGGCTGGCCTGGAACTTGCCATCCTTCTGCCTCAGCCTCCTGAACACCTGGGATTACAGGACTGTGCCACTGTGCCTGGCAGTAGGATGTTTTAATTGTTATCAATGTTGAATCAGCCTAACAAGACACACTTGGGTCAGGAAGCTTGAATGGATAGTACCCTGAGAAAGGCCATAAGGCACAATGTATCCGCAGCCATGCCAAGCCCCAAACACTGACATTTGCTTCAATAGTTCTGCTGCTACAACAAATAAACTACAGCAAACCATGCACTGGGATACTTCCTGCTACAAAGCAGTTGCTTGAGTATCCATATTGGGGCAGGCAAGAAGGGACAAGTAGTCCGATGGCTGTGGGGTTAATCTGGAAACAAGTCTGGGGCTTGAGGTCAGTGGAAGGACCCTGGAAAGAGAAGGTATCCCCAGCCAGCGTGTCCCAGCCTTTGGAGAGTTCCCACCAAACCTATCAACGACTCTGGCCAAGACGGGATGAAAGTGAAAAACAGAAGACTGATGAACAGGAGAATGGGGATGAAACCCTCAGGGAAGTGTGATGGGAGACATACGGCGCAGGGCCTTCTGGACTCTGCGGAGCTTCATGGCAGTGCGGTAAGCTGAGAACTTAATGTTGTTCAGATCAGCTGCAAAGAATGGAAAGAGACCCACTTAGATCAGAGAAATGTAAATTAAAACCACAATAAGATAAAAATTTAAACCCACCAGACTGGCAAAAAATAGAAGTCTGACAATAGCAAGCGCTAACAAGGACGTGTATGAACGCGAACTGCCAGTGGAGGTATGAACTGATACAATCACTTTGGAAAACAATTTGGTATTACCTACTATATTAGAATTAGGTGTCTTACCACCTATCCAGCTGGCTGTCTTACAGTAATGATTTCCAAACATTTTTTGACCAAGACTCATAATAAGAAATTCCTTTTATATCATAACCCAGAATATATAAACAAATGTGTGCATGTATAAATAATGAACATTTCAGAAAGCAATTCCTTACTAGATTTAAAAATACAAAACACAAAATTAATATCAAATCTGACTCCTGCTACAGATCTGTTACATATTAGTATTTCCTTGCCTATTTCAGTTTTTTAAATTGCTTGTGGCAATACACTGCTCTTTTCAGCTTCAAACTAGAAACTCACATATCCACCAACAGTAGAACAGGTAAGGAGAGGGGAAGAGAGGTATAAAGGCAGGTAATAGTAGGATTAGTGTGATCAAAATAAACTGCATGCATTGAAAATGCGAGGGTAGGGGAGAGGACGAGGCAAGGAGGGTGATGGGGAGGAATGATTAAAGTACATTGTGTGCGTGTCCTAATCTGCCAAAATGAAACCCGTTAAACTGTATAACAAATATGCTCTGATAAAAATGTGGAAAAAAAGTAGAACAGATAAAGAAAGTGCAATGCACAATGGAACATTTACATCAGTGAAAATGAACGAATTATAGTCACATCCATCATCAAGGATAAAATTTGCAACATGATGAATCTGTCTTAGTAGGAAAAATAAAGCACAAAAGGGCCACAGTCACACTGCAGCCTGGACAAAGCAGATTAGGCTTCACATCTACAAGTAGAGCTCCTAACGTGATGTAGAATGGTCCAGGAGTAATACAGAGTCCAGTTGAGGAAGGTGCAGAGGAGAAAGGAAAGAAGACTGTTGGAGAAGGGGCAAGGCAGTCACTTCTATGCCATCTGCTTACTAAGATTCCCTTCTACTCTTCAAAAAATCTTTTTGTTGAGGTATGACTGACATACAAAAAGCTGTGTCGATTTAACGTATACAACCCAGTGAGTTTGGAGATGAGCATACCATGTGAAACCATCACCGTAATCTATGTTATAAACCTATACATCGCCTCCAAAATGCCTTCTCCTGCCTCCTTATTTATAATCAGAATTATTTGTGTATGTGGTAAGAACATTTAACATAAGATCTACCTTCTTAGCAAACTTTTAAGTATAAAAACAGTGCTGTTAACTCTAGGTCCTGTGCTGTGCCACAGGTCAACAGGACTTACTCATTTTACCTAATTACAACTTTGTGGCCTTTGACCAGTGCCTCTCAATTTCCTCCTCCACGTAGCCCCTGCTAACCACCATTCTACTTTATGATCTACATGAGGTTGGCTGTTTTAGCTTCCTCATATAGTGAGATCATGCAGTGTTTTTCCTGCTGTGCCTAGCTTATTTCACTTGGCATAATGTCCTTTAGGTTCATCCCCATTGAAACAAACAGCAGTATTTCCTGCCTTTTAAGACTAAACACTATCCCATTGTATACATACAACATATTTTCTTCATTCATCTGTTGATGGACGTTATAGAACGAAAGCAGCTGTATAGATCCCCACTCTATACAGGAATCCACATTTTTATTTTTTAAGCTTTTAAAAAAACTTTTATTAGTACATGTTTGCAGAACATGATTACATTCACTGTAGCAAATTGGTACATGTACATAACACATTTCATTTCTGTTTTCCCACTTCACTCCACACTCTTTTATTTTTCTAGCACCAGATTCCTTAATTTATCATATAAGACCTTATAAAGTTAATTATCATATATACAGATTGAAAACCAGACTAATAGGCCAAAGAACATATAAAACATGTAAGACAATTGTACTAAGTCAAGGTACACTTTTGGATACCTTGTCTGCATTGTATTACAATACTTTTTCTTCTTTCTCTTTTTTCTTATTATCTTTTATTTGTATGATAAAAGATCATACAAATGATCTTCATATAAGAGAAACCATGCGATTTGGTCTCAAGGTGCATCCATTTTCCTACAAAAGAGTCAAGTTTATCCTTCTTTGTAGCAGAGTAGTACTCTGTGTGTATAAATACCACATTTTATTTATCTATTTATCTGTTGATGGACATGCAGGCTGCTTCCAAAATTTAGCTATTATGAATTGTGCTGCTATAAACATGTGTATACATGTATTGCTGTAATATGATGTCTTTAACTCTTTTGGAAAGAAGCCTCGAAGGGGAATGTCTGGGTCAAATGGAATTTCTAGTTTAAGTTTTTGAGAAATCTCTATACTGATTTCCATAGTGGCTGTATCAGTTTACGGTCCCACCAACAATGGAGAAGGGAACCCCACATTCTTACCTAGGGTTTGGTATAACTCAGTCATCTTGGGATGGTCCCAGCATGTGGTCTGCGCCTGGTGGCTACAAACAAAAGCATTACTAGCACCAGCATCCACACTCTTCCACACTCCCCCCACCTCGAATGTGCACACTACCCAGTGATAGGTTGGATGCAAGAAGTTGCAGGATGCAATAGTGAACCCTGAAGATACCAAAGTTCAAGGGTTCACCTTTACCCAGGAAGAATACTGAGCTCTTGGCATGAGTAGGAGAAAAAACTGAACTGGATGGAGGAATCCCAGTGAACAAGGAGTGATGGGAATAAGTAGCAAAAGACAGGCGAGGGAGGGGCAGGCAGGGATTGACCTGCTTCTGATTTTGACGATCACTCACTTGATGTAGTAGGGAACTTTATTGGGTGAAATTGCTCTTTCCCAGGGAACCTGGACAGAGGCTGGTAAAGGAGAAGAAAAAGATAAAGCAGGCTAGCCACTAATACTTTTCAATTCTTCCGGCCGGCCATTTGTTCCCCAGTTTTATTCTTCCCTGAGGGTGGTCAAACAAAAAAGGAGATGTTTGATTCTTACTGCCAGCTCTTAATATAGCCCCTGAAAGTGTGGCAACCTTTTTTTCTTTTCTTTTCTTTCTTTCTTTCTTTCATCTTTCTTTCTTTCTTTCTTTCTTTCTTTCTTTCTTTCTTTCTTTCTTTCTTTCTTTCTTTCTTTCTTTCTTTCGTGGTACTTGGGATTGAACCCAGGACCCCTGCACTGAAGTATATCCCTAACTCTTTCTTTATTTTTAATTTTGAGTCAGGGTCTCGCTAAGTCAGGCCAGGCTCGAACTTATGATCCTCCTGCCTCAGCCTCTGAGAGTGCTTTGATTATAGGTGCTTAGCATCATACCTGGCAGGCGAACATTTCTAATGAACACACCTCTTTCCCTGGTGACAGGGTGAGGAAAGTGGAAGAGCTCGCTACTGATGCCCTAACATACTAGAGATGTGGCTAGGGCATGACCGGGAATACTCGGCCTTGGCCATCCTGGCATTTCCATCATTCAGCTGCAGGCAGCTGGATTTTTCCTGTGGCCACCAAGAAGACCCTACTTTGCTCATAGAGCTGAAAGCCCTTCCCCTAGAAAGCCCAGCTTGTCAGCCCTGTGGGACAGAGGGTAATGGTACTGCCCATCTGCTTCTCTTCCTCTCATGAGAAACTCTGAAAACGCATGCTTCTCTCAGCCCTGTGTCTTTATCTTCCGGTTCTTCCAGGAGAGGTTGAGATTACTTGGTTGATCTGCTCACTTCAGTTTCCCTGAGTACAAGAACGTTTTGCAGGAACACCTCCATGTCACTGACTATAAGAGCAATGATTCTAACCATGGTTAACATTTATTGAGCTCCTACTACATGCCAGATTCTATGCTTGCGCTTTGTGTGCATGGCTGATTTTCCTTTCTGTGTATTCTCGTAATCTCTACTGGTGTGGATATACAACCCTGGTCTGGGCCACGATCATCCCTCACCCAGATTACTGCAATGTGCTCCCCAACAGGTCTCCCAGCTCCCACTCTTGCCTCTCCTTCAACAATCTATTCTTAACCCCATGTTGAAACATAAATCAGAGCATGTCATCCTTCATTTCAAACCCTGCCAAAGGTCCTCCATTCCATTTGGAATAAAATCCAAAGTACTTTCTCCAACAAGGCCCTCCATGGTTTGTCCTCCTTACACTTCCTCTCTGTCCCTCTCTGCATGGCCCTCTTTGCTTTTCCTCAGCACATCCTGCTTTAAAGACCTACAATCGTTGTCTGGTGTGCTCCTCCCCGAGCTATTCACATGGTTCATTATTCTGCCTCCTTTGGGCCTCTGTGCAACCGTCACCCTCTCAGGAGGTCTCTGCAGTGCCTCCTCCCTTAAGTACTTCAGTCCTCCCTAGCCATGCCTTCTTGGCTTTATTTTTTTCCATAATACTTGCCACCCACCATGTATTTTATATGTGTGTGTGTGTGTGTGTGTGTGAAAATCTGGTTTCCTCCACTAGAATGTAAACTGGCCAACTCTAAGGATTTCTGTTGCGTTCACTGATACAACCCCAGTGCCCAGGAAAGTAACTGGCCCACAATAAACGTTGTTGAATAAACAGTCATTTCATTTCCAAAACCTGATTTGTAAGCTAGGTAATATTTTCCCCTCTTTGTACAGATGGGAAAGTTGAGATTCAAAAAGATTAAGCTATTTTTTCAAGCTTGTACAGCTATTAGGCTGAGGTACACTGACTCAGACCCAGGTCTCTCTAACTGGACAGCCTGTTCTTTTAACTACTATACTTTTAAAAATCTGTACTGCTTCTTGAATGACAAGGTGTACTGGACTCCCTGCCATCAGGCCCCTAGGGGACAACAGGGGATCCTCTCGGGAGGCGGCTGAGATTCTGCTAAGCGGGGTTCAGTTTGGCTCACGTACAGGACAGGAAGTGCTGTGACCCAGGGCCAAAGTCCCGGTGGGCGTCCTGGAGCTGCTTAAGCCTCTCACCAACTGACACCTATGGAGAGAACGGGGAGAAAGACAACGGATTCATTCTGTTTCGTGTGGGAAGAGCCAGGTGCCACTAGGAAGTGCTATGACCTGCACAGATGGGCTCTTCTTTGGTCCCAGCCCCTTTCGCTGTCACCCAATTCCTTCCCCTCCTTCAGTACTCCCATAGGTCAGAGAAGAGCCTCCTAATTCCAGCCACAGTGACTCTTCTCCTGCCTCTGTCTATCCTGTGTGCCCAAATCTAGACAGGTTGTTCTCATTTTTTCACTTTTTTTCTTAAGGTAGAAGGTAGCTGCATTTATTGGAGATCTCCGGGAAGGTGGCAGCCAGGACAAGGGAAAGAGAAAAGGGTAGGCGCAAAAGGCGAAAGGGTGAAAAGGTGCACGTGAATGAAAAGGCAAAAGGGGAATGATGTCTCATTTTTTCACTGTAATCATACCCTGCAATTGAGATGCTGAGAAGCCTGCTCCCCAACCCCACATTCTTTACTAGCCGTTTCCCATGTAGGTTTTGTTTCCTTTGGGCCTGAGAAAGTTTTCCCTAAGTCTGCTTATACTGAGGTGACTCCTCAGGGCTCACTTCAAGCTAGTCTTCTACCTGTAGCTGTTTCCACCGGACGTTGATCTGCTCCAGGGCCCGGGAATTCTCCATTGACAAGTGCACATCAGAAATGGCAAGTTGGTGGGCCAGGTCATTCACCAACTTCACTCCATCTTTCATGGGAGAGAATTCCTCTTTGAATAGCTGGACAACCAGGACCAGAGTGCCACAGTAGACAAAGAATGGGAAAGAGGACCCATTAGTCACTTACTCAACTCTGCCCTCTTCGCCCAGAGGCTTTGTTTGAACAAGACAACATAGGTGTTTGCCTATTAGGGCAACTAGACTAAGGTGTAAGTGGTCACAGTTCTTAACCACTTTCTCTCCTCATTTCAGAAAGCCAGGAAAGGAGGAGACTACAGTGAAGCCAGCCCCAGATCCAATACAGAAACTAAAAGAAGCTTAGTCATAGTTCACACCAATGGAAGCTTAGCAGGAGGAACACTGTCGGGGTCCAGAAGAGCATCAAGTCCCGGGGGTGGGGTGGGGTGGGGGGCTGTAGCCAGGGGAGGAGCCATGCATACCTTAATAGCTTGGATGTGCTCAGGCAGGGAATCAATAAAGAGGTCGCCAATGGGCTCCCAAGTGGTTCGGACACCTTCAGCTTGGGTCAGAGTGGTGCTCAGTTCCTCCATTGCCCCTTGGATCTCCAGCAACTGCTCCAGAGTGCGCTCAATGTGACGGTGCTGGTCCACACAGCGGGCTGTCAGCTTCTCCCACAGTTCACTGGCCACTGTTGCCTGCTTCCACACAAAGCGGCTAAGATTCTGGATCCGCTGTCTGGGGGAGGTATCTGCAAGTGTAGGAATGACACCAGGTCAGGCTACCCTTAACCAGACAGAAGCAGCTCTGGGAAAGGCAGAGACAAAGACGTTCCTCTGTGTGTGTGTGTGTGTGTGTGTGTGTGTGTGTACTGATGCATGTGAGTGTGTACCAGTGCATGTTTGTGTATATAGTCCTATGCAATACTTTTCCATAGTTGAGCTCCTTTTGCACATTTAGGCTTTTTTAGTCAAACTATTTATTTTGAGACTTTATAGATTCACGTGCAATTGTAATAAACAACACAAAGATTTCATATGCCCTTTACCCAAATGGTGATATCTTGTAAAACAATAGTCTACTATCACAACCAGGATTTTGATATTCATACAATCCACTAATTTTGTTCAGAGCTCCCTAGTTTTATTTGTATTTATTGTATGTGCAGATACATGTGCATTTGTCTATACAATTTTTTTTTTTGAAACAGGGTCTTGCTGTGTAGCCCAGGCTGGCCTCTAACTCATGGTGATCCTCCTGCCTCAGCCTCCCAAGTGCTGGGATTACAGGCATGCGCCACCACACCTGGCTGTCTATACAATTTTATCACATGTTGGTTTGTATATCTCTTACCACAGTCAAGAGACCATTTTGGTTTTTCCTACTTATAACATCAGGAAGGTTTCCTCATAATTTTTTAAAATGGGCAAAGATAAATAGTGAATAAAATATTTCAAGACATGTAACAAGCTGAATCATCCATGGTCTTAGTCACGTCATGCTGGAGTGTGACTTTGTATTAGTATCTGCTTCCCATTTACATCCAAAGAAGGGAGGCATGTTTTGATGCCCCAGACCAGAAGAGATTGACATAAAGGCAGAAAAGCTGGCCTCCTGATGTATAGCATTCCTCTTCCTCCCTCAGAACTTCTTCATGAAGCACATTCAGAGCCTCAAAGCCCCAGGCTAATTGGAATTGTCTTTCTCTCTTGAGCTTATCCTATCTGAGGCCCATTGGACAGCAAATTAAAGTACTAGTCACCTATTGAGAAGCTAGAAATAAACTGAGAGAGTAAATAGATTTGACAAAGGACTCAATTAATTAAGGCTCCTCTCTAGGCTATTCATCGCTTATCTTAGAGCATTGAGGATTCATTCTGGGGGTTCTTGCTAGGCCACTACTCTGATCTAATCATCGCTGTGGATCCTATCCGGCTACTTTATTTGAATCTAAATGGAGAGTGATCCTCAAAAGAAAGGACTAGAAGTCACCACGGTCAGTATCAAAAAGCCTTGATCAATTTCCCTCTAAAAGGTCATCACCTAACATTTTAGATTTTTTAAAGTTTCTAAGTTGTTGGTTGATTAGAACATTTTCACATGTCCCTCTGTGTTGGAATAGAGTAGTATTTCTTTTAACATACTGCAACATATTCACTGAGTTGGTTCAGTTCGTGTGAGTGGTTTTCTTTTCTTTTTGATGCCTCATTAAAAGGTCATACGTACAGTACAGTTTTAGGCCTCATGCTCTATTCTCTTTGCTTTTACTTACAATATGAATCTAGCTCCTCCTCAATTTTGGACTCATATGAAAAAATATCCTCCCAGACAGCAGCTGAGAAAGTGAGTTTGCGGAGGGCAGAAAAGTGTTTGCTTAATGGCATATGGCTCAAAGGAAGGGGGAAGAGCAGAAGATCACCCACCTTTGCTCTCAGAATGAGGTTCCTCTAGTTCCTCAAATGGATGCTGAGACAGGAAGGCTTGGGCTGACTCCAGCACAGAGTAGATGTAGGGGCCCCGAGACTTGACTTCTTCCATAAAGGCCTGTAAAATTTAGTAATATGATCAACAGGAAAACAAAGTCTTTTAATCACTTTAAATTCCATCCTGCAATTAACAACCTTTTTTCATAGCGTAACTTAGTCCCTAGGCATTAGTAGTATCATTGGGTTACCCAGAAGAAAAGAGGTGTGGTCTTCTCCACAGGTAGAAGAATAATTCTAACACTGGAAGGTCTAGTTAGTATGAAGTGCGTTTGGATTTGCCACAGGACACAGAAATGTGGGGATCTTGGTTTTCTGGAAGACTCAGCAAATTCCCTGTAAGGGGCTTAGAAAAATCAAAAGCAGGATGAGCAGGATTTATATTAATTTTTTTTGTGACATATACACAGAATATATAAATCAAAAGTGCACAACTCAGCAAATTTCCATAGCGTGATTCCGTCTGTGTAACCAGTACTGAGATCAAGAAACAGAACTCTACCAGCATCCCAGAGGGCCCCCTGGTGGCTGGCTCCTTACAGTCACTGTCTCATCCTTTCCCTTAATAGGTGACCACAAAACCAAGCCTTGTGGCAGAACTCTGTAATCCCTGCACTCTGGGAAGCGAAGGTGAAAGGATTACAAATTTGAGCCCAGCCTGGTCAACTTAGCACTTTAGCAAAACTCTGTTGCAAACAAACAAACAAACAAAAAAAGGCTTGTAGTGGGCTCTGAGCATCTTGTCAGATTTTCACATTACTTCCCACATGAAAAATGTCACCTGATACTTACATGTCCTAATCTAGTATTGTCTTTTAAATCCCCTTTGCACCCTATTATACTACATACATTTAAAAAATTAACATGCTGACAGATTCTCCTTTTGGTCCAAATTTTATGAAAGTAGGTTTAATTAATGCAATTAAATACTATGAAGAGTTTATATTCTTAACAGCTCTGTGGTTTTGTTCCAACCTGGACTGATCTGCTTATATTATTTTCACTGTTATACAGAGACACCAAATCTCAAGGAATCACATTACTCACACAGCCACAAAGTTACACATATGAGGCTCCTTGTGCAGAGTTACTCATGGGCAGTGGGAACCTGAGTTCCTTCCTAACCATTTCTTCATCTCCAACATGGGAGAACAGTGCCTACCTCAGAGTCGGTTAAGAGTTAAATGAAAGAGGGACATTGCCCCGCAACCACCAGTACTGTCCTACTGCTCTAACT
Source organism: Hystrix cristata (assembly GCA_004026905.1). Classification (NCBI taxonomy): domain Eukaryota; kingdom Metazoa; phylum Chordata; class Mammalia; order Rodentia; family Hystricidae; genus Hystrix; species Hystrix cristata. Next base: position 25,557 of record PVJO010008436.1, on the reverse strand, counting down.
CCTGTGGCTGTGTATGGACTATTTCGGACTCACTTGCCGCATGTTCAAATCTGTCATTAAAATGCTTTGTACGGTAATGTAAGAGATGTTTAGATCCTCAGAAATTTTCCTAATAGTCAATTGCTTGTTTGAGCGAAACATTTCGCTTACTCTTTCAACATTTTCTTGGGTTTTTGATGTTGAAGGATGTCCCGATCTCTCCTTGTCGTTAACAGATTCACAACCCTTACAAAATCGCTCAAACCACTTGTAAATCGTCTTCCTGGTCACTGCAGCACCTCCATAGACTAATTTTAACATTCCATGTGTTTCTTTAACACTTTTTTGCAGTTTGAAACAAAACTTCAAGTGAATGCGCTGCTCATGATCCATCATTTATGGCACTTTAAAATCTGGCACTCAACCGTAGCTCAGACTGACTGCCCCGAACAAGGTGAAACTTGTCACACTGTGTTACTAAGGTTCGACGTGTTCTTCTATTGATGATCCCTGCCTTTTTGTTGGGTGGCCAAATGCCATCCAACAGCATTCAGTTTTTTTTTTAACCACACCAGGTACAGTACACTTAAGAATATCTCACCTCATTAGAGGCACTTTCCTGTTGTAACTATAATGACAACTGGTGTCAGCTGAAATACCAGCATGTGCGCACCCCAGCTTCAGTGGCTTGTACTGGCAGTGTTTGACCTCACAACTCAGGCACTGACTCTGTGTATGCTGGAGACAAACTCCCGGGGCCCGAGGTTGGCCCTGGTCTGGGTTCTTGCATCAGCAGCCCAGCTGGAACCCGCTAAAAAGCAGCAGCAGATCCTCCCGTCAAACTCCTGGGACAAAAAGGCCAGGATTTTAAATATCATGAAAAGATTTGACTTTGCAGCATGCTAATCACAGACTAGCAGGACTGTATACACACTCACATTGCCCTAGCTGTCTAAGCAGAGCTAAGTGCCTGTCTGTCAGGGTACTGCAGAAGGGTTCCTTCCTCATTGAGACTATACACCGTGGTTGCCAGAATTCTAACCTACCGCATGTGTCTCCTTCTCCTGTTGCACCAGGGCCACATCCCCTTGTAGGGGCAGCTGAGCTGACAACTCTTCGTCCTTTTGGCTGAGCCAGTCAATAATCTCTTGGAGAGGGAGCTGAAGCTTTCCACTGTGGTCTGAGAAGGCCTCTAGGCGAGCGCTGCACATAATGGGTAAGACCATTGATATTAAATCTTCTTTTTAGGTGGTAAAACATAATTTTTTCCAATCAAACACTTACGTGGAACCTTAACATATCAAATGGATTGAGGGAAGCTGCTCTAGCTGAAATGGAAGGGGGCCTGGCACCCTCCCTCCTACCCATCCACAGAAGCGCTCAAGGCTGTCCACATGGAGCACAGTACTAAAACCAATGGGTCGGCCCACAGGTGTGGGTAGGAGATCCCAAACTCGAATGGCTTAAAATGTCACTTTGTGGATCTCAGTTACTCCACTCGCACGCCCATCATCAAGCAGGAAAGAGAAGGAAACTGAGCAGGGCATAGGAATGACAGCTGCGTGGCTCCTCTCTCCCCGCTGAAGAATCCAAATCATGTCAAACTGCTCATGCACAGAGGCTCGTCTCAACCTCCCCCGAGCAGGAAGGATGCAGTAAGTGGAAAGGGCAAGGTGAGTGGTTGAGCGTGGGCATGCACATGTGCAAAAATGCATTCAAATATAAGCAGTCCAAGGGACACGGAAGCACTGGCTAGAGATTTGAGATATGGAAGAAGAAAAATTTTTACCACATAATCATCTCTGTCTGCCTCCCTCCATCCTCCAAATGAAATATAAGCTGAGGTCTAAGTGGTAGGAAGGTGGAGGCCAGTTAGGGCTGTGTGCAACCATCAAGCCCATCCTCCTTAGCTGGTAGTAACAATTTACCTTTACTTACTGCTCTCCAACACCTGGGTCAAGCTCTTTGCCTAAATTATTGCTTCAATTAATTCTCACAACAATCTTGTAGAGTAGGCCTTACTATTGCCCAGAAAGGTTACATAGGTTGCTCAAGGCCACACAGTTAAGTTATTTGTAGAGCTTGCATTCTTCCTGCTTCTGTACATCGCCTTACTTCCACCAGAGGCCACTAGATGATAGGAGTTTGGGCTTTTATCGTAGGGGATAGAGAGGGAAACTTGCAGGCACTCAAAGAGAAATAGGAGAATAGGGGAAACAAAACAACACAGCAGTTGCCTTCAGGCTCTTACGGAGTTGCCCTTAGCTGTGGTGATGCATGGGTGGGAATAGAGGGTATAAAAAGATGGAACAGAGAACAATTGAGACCCACCAAGATAAAGGGTGGTTGTGAGAGGAAGAGGAGTAGAAATGATCATTTCTTTCATTTATGCATCAGCCTGTTTAATAGAAAGCATTTTCATATCTTAGTTGAATCCTAATGACAGCAGTGTTGGGTAGTTAAGACAAGTATTATTCCATCACTTCTTTTTTTCTTTGTTTTTCACTTATTTTTTTCTTAACAAAAAGTAGAGGCTAAAATTCTGAGAACTTGGACAACTTATCAAAGGTGATGTAACTACTTAAAACTGAAGTTCAAATCTCCATCTCCTGACCTCTAACTCTAGGTTCTTTCTGCAGTGCCAGAGAAGGACAGGGAGAAGTGGATGGTGAGGCTGAGGAAAGGGCAACACACAGAAGGACAAGCTGCAACCGCAAAAGAAGCCCGGTGCCATCCCAACCAATTCCTTCAGGTACCCGTCTCTAGGGACCAGGCCTTACCGGAGGTTGTGAGACTTCTTTTTTATTTCATTCCAACACAGATTCATGGCTGATGGTTCCAGGGGGCCAACAGCACCAACAGACCCGTTCAGCAGCTTTGGACTTAGGCACGGAACCCCCACACCATCCCAAGGAAGTGCAGGGGCAGTGAGAGCAGCTCTAACCTGGACAGAAACACAGACATCCTGTGATTCCTGGAGTGTGCCATGCCCTGGTCTGTGCTAGCCAAGGATGGGACTAAAGTGAACAAGGGGAAAGAAGAGTCGGTCCCCGGGCTCAGAAATATAACTAATCTGCATGGGTGTGTTCAGGGGGTGAGACATAAAACACTCCAAGTTCTTCTCTTGGTATAGGTCAGTCACATAGAAATGCTGACTATTATCATTAGCCTTATTGTAAATTCTGCCAGGGCCACTGTCCACATGGGATCTTCAAAGTACATTTGCATTAGGTAAGAAGCTGGTTGGAATTGTCCAAATGTTGACAGCCATAGAATTCAAAGTGAGCTATAGGCTTGAAGGTCCCAGAGTTTATCTAACCTTGTAGAAAATAAAGCTGAGGGGCTTCACCATAAAGATTCAGAGAGGGAGCAGACCCACCTGAGAGAACTATCAGTAGTATGTATCCTAATTCCCAAATGGACCCATGCCTTGATATCACCTATCCCACTTTCCCACTTGCACCTCCCATATATAAATCAGGAAGCCTAAAAATCATCCTAAAGAGCACCAGTCATGAAGATGGACACAGGCTGAAAAAGAGTAAAAGCAGCATTCAGGAACCTGACTGCCAAAGGACTCTGACCAGAGTTGGCAGCCAAAAGGGCGAGCCATGGAGCCTGCCGAGTCTAGCCTTGGGCCCTCGGGCTCATAGTCCTCCACTTGCTTTCTTGGGCACTGGTAAGACCTTTTGTAGGGTCTAGGGCAATGGCGGTTATGCCAAATAACCCAAAGAAGGTAGGTACCTACAGTACAGTGCCAGGATTGGCCAGCCAGGGAACGTGAGGCAGTTAAAGGAAGGGGAATTAGAGGAGGACATTTCGGCCTGGGCTGCTCTACCTGAGCCTAGGAAGACCTACATGCCCATCTTCCCACTGACCTGCTTGTGCTCCTGTGCAAAGAATCTGGCCTTGCTGGTGGCTGAGACTCCTGTAGTCCTCTTCCCCCTAAATCATATTTCCTCCCCACACAAGACTCTCCAGGCAATTTAGGAAACCAATCATCACATTGAAACCACAGCTTACATTTACACCGTGAAAGAGAAGTGAGGGAGCCGCCAAGCTCTGGGGACTGAGCTCAGAACTCAGCCACCCTGTGGCCCATGAGCCGATCCTACCTGTGCTACCTGGGGAGTTCATGGCAGGATCAAGAAGCTCCATGATTATCCCTCAGTGGGAATCTGGACCCAATGTCTGGGTAGCCACAGACAGGCAGAGTCCTGATGAGCTCTGAGCAACCCTGCTGAGGGAGGCAGGCAGAGCTGAGCCAGGCCAAGAGGCGGGGGCTGCCACCCTGTTTGTTTACTGACCCCCCAGGAATCTAGAGGGGGCGGCTATGTCAGAGCCTGGCCAGTGAATCAGAGCTTTGTTCCTGGGGAATTCCGGCTTCCTCCCAACTGGGCCCGCCACACCGGGGCCAAGATGGCCCTCTAGGGCTGGCAAGGATGGCGGGAGTGGGACTGGGCATTCCATGGTGCTGAGTAGGGGCATGTAGAGGGTAGCATTTGTTGATTTATTTTCTCTTTCCATGGAAGACACAAAGGGCTTACTTTGCTTCCAGGCTCACCCCTCCCCTGAAGTGGACAAAAGCATCAGACCACGCTGGTGACAAACTCCTGGCGAACAACTTTCCCAAAGCCTGGCAAGATGAGCTTGTAAAATAAGTCTTTCCTCAACTAAGTAACTGTGTAAGCCTCCTCGGTGGCAGTGAGGAATGTGTGTGGCACAGCTGGGGACAGAGCCCTGAGATGGCAGCATTGGGAAACTGGGGTAGCAGAATCCTTCTGATTTGTTTGTCCCTGAGTAAGTATGGGGACCAGAAGACTCATTGGAATCCACTGGGAAAACAACGGGGTGCTCTGCTCCTGACTCTGAGAGGCAGATGAGATTAGAGAGAGAGCCATAACCTCAAATCTCTTGCTGTACCCTGATGACAGAGGGAAATGGATGGTCTCTGGGCATCCCTTTGCACCTCTGTAGGGAAATGAGAGGGGGCAAGGGAACCTAGCAGCTCCACAGAGGGGAGCCAGTTTTAGAAAGGCTCCAGTGTCTGCCTGTGTTACTCTGGGGCGGGGAAGGGCTCTTTCCCATAAGCCACTGGATAGGGGGAAGAGTGTCTCCTGGAAGTGGCCCCATCCTCTTTTCCATCTCTAGCAGACTTGCCTAGGGAAAGGTTAACATTCCTGAGCGTGGCCCCCACCTCTCAGCACTTAGGGAAAACACTTCATTTTTACCAAAAATGGTTCTGTTTCCACCCTTACTTATCTCCCACAGAGTCTTCTGCGCTTTCCACAGTCCCACATTGTTTCCATGCTGAGGCCCACCTACAGGAATAGTTGGAACAGCTGCCTGGCCCTTCCGAGGGGTCTGAGGTTGCGCCAACCAGAGCGGCTGGAGGATGGCAGGGGATGACAGAGCAAGAGTAAGGAGTGGTTCTAGCTCTCAGCTTCACTTGTGCTGGGATAACTGGGCTCCAGCCAGCCTCACAGAATCCTCTGGAATGGAATGCCACAGAGTTAGAGCATTCCCTTGTGACCCAGTCGTGACCAAGCCGTCCTGGCGATAACCTGGTTGATGCACCCATGATGAGCTAAGCTCCGCCCATGTCAGCCTTTCATCCCCACCCCTAGCTAACTCCCACTTGGCTCCCAAATTATTCTCCAGTGCCCTGTTCTTCCTCTCACAGTTTCCTGTGCACTCTCAAGTCCCACGCAGAAGAGCCAGGCACACAGTAGGCAAATCATGAACAATAATTATTTTCTTTCCCTTTCCCAATCAATTGCCTTCTATAACTGGCTTTTGTGGCCAAGATATTTGCTTCTCACAGCCCATTCTCTGTAGGGCTATCTACACATCCCTTGAACCTTTCAGATAAAGGCCTTATGGAAGAAAGAGAAACTAGACCATTGACGAAGAGACAGGTTAGACTATACCATTTGTAATCACAAAACGAAGCCTCAATCCCCCACCACCACCACTAGGTGGTGAAGCTTGGAGGTGGACACAATGAATATAGCAAGCCTTTTGGAAGGGCCTCAGCTTCTCTATCCCTTCAAGATGTGAAACCCCACTCCACGTAAGGGGTAGGCTACTGAGGAACTCTTAAATTGCCCTGGATTTGAGAATATGTTAGAAGCAGCAATTTTTCTCTGACTAGATATAGGAAAACAGCTCAGGAGGACCTGAACCTCATGCCTCTCTGGACTTCGATTTTTTCCTTCATTATCTTTGCCAAAATGGGCTCCCCAGTATCCACATTCTCCATCCCCACTATCTTTCTCCCTCCCTGTAGATTCAGCTGGAGCCTGCTCCCCTAGTGTCAACTTAGCACTGCAGCCTATATGTGAGATGCTAAGAGACATAGCACTAGCTCACACTTCCATGGCCTCTGGACTCCAAAGCCTTGTAGGGAAACTCAAAGTATGCTTATGTGTCTCCCTTTCCAGTCAGCTTGCCTTGGACATTTCTGATTGTCAGGAAAGGCAGCTCTCCTCTCTAGATCATCATCTCACACACATCCTCTAACCACCTAATAACATACACACCACCAGCATCATGTTCCTGGAGGAGAAGAGAGAGTAGAGAGGAAAGTGTGAATGAAGCCAAGGGAATTCTAATTGGGACCGAGTTAGGAGCTACAAGGAAGACTAGGGACTTGAGAGAAAAAGCCAATGGCAGCAGAGAGATACCTGCAGAATTTGAGGTATACCACAGAGAAGCCAAGGCAAGGGAAGGTCCTCACTCATCCTAGGCTGTGCCTGAAGAATCATCCTCTTCTAGGACCTCCCTGGATCTGCGTCCCTTGGAAGGTTAACATGGTATCGGTTTCCATCAGCCATAGTGGACCCTCTGGCTTGCCCAACCCAATGCTCTTCCTCACCCTAGGCCCCCCATAAAAGGCTTCACGAGTTGTAAGGTCCTGAAGGAGATTCCACGCTATACAAGAGGTTTCACGTATACAGATAGTACCCCTCAACCTTAGGAAGCATGGATACCCTAAGAACAACCCAGATCCTATGTTCAGTCATTTTTCATAGATCTTCCTTTTGCTATCGGACTCTTACCTGAGGCTGGGGGCAGGTGCATCGGAGGCTGCTGCTGTGATGGAACCGGTCAGCAACCCACCACTCACGACATCGTGGGAGGGTGTAAGGGCATCCCTGCATGACCATAGGTTGCATAAGAACCAAGGCTCATGGGGGGATGAGGATGGGCAGCAGAGAAGCTGTTGACCATTTAGTACCTGGAAAAGTAACAAGGAGAGATTTAGAGTCAAGACCTAGAAAAGACCTATGAGTCCAGCACCCACTCAGGTGCCTTGACCAGTTACGTAAACGAGTATTCAAAGGTTACTGACCTACCCAATAGTTCTTCCCAGGCCACTATGCATCATAACAGACTTTAATTATTGATCAAGGAAGTATATACTGTTTGCTTATTATGCTAAAGATATAAAACTTATTGTGATCTTTAGCTTATTGTGCTAAGGATACAAAGATGAATTACAGTTTGCGATGGGTGGGGAAGGCAGTCGGTTAACCTAATAATAATAGAAGGCTTCTGTGGCAAATGGTATAATCCAGGTTGGACCAGAAGGCTAGGGGAGCGCCGAGTGAAGAAAGCTAACTCCGAGAAGGCACACAGATTCAGAGACTGCATTTGAAATGAGTCTCAAAAGGCTGAGTGGACAGTTACCTATGCAGAGAAAAAGGCAAGGCAGAAGGGTGTTCTTGGCGGGCCAATCCACTTGGGCGAAGGCTGATGTCACAAAAATGCAATGCACGTTCAGAGAACATTGAGTTCAGCATGGTTAGAGTTCAGGAGACAACTAGATAAAAATGACGTGTGGCCTGCCCCTGAGGAGGTCATAAACAGAAAGAACAAACATGGCAAATAAAGACCAGGAAGTGTTTTTGTTTTTTTTTTTATTTTAAACCAAGAACATGTATTGGTACATTTTACATATAATGCTCACATTCATCACATTTATTTTGTACCTGTACATGGTGCATCTTGGTTCTCCCCCCCTTCCCTGCCCCTCCCCTCTGTTCCCTCCCTCCCTATTTACAGCAGGTTTATTCATAATTTTCCATATTTTCCCTTTCCCTTTTCTTCAGGAAGTGTTATTTGAATTCATAATAGAAATATTTACATGATGGAGTAAAGAGACAGATGAGGGAAAGGTGAGTATTGTCTGGTCTTGTCATGAAAAGTTTCCCTAGAGGAAATGTGCTTGAGGTGAGTCATGAAAGAGAAATGAGATTGCCATTAGGCAGAAAAGATAAAACAAAAAAGAATATTTCAAACATCACAAATACAAAACGTGTGTTCAGTGTGATAAGTGTGTGTGTTCAGTTCAATGTGTTCAGTATGATCAGAGGACCAGGTAGCTGCCCTGTGGGGCGTGGCAGGAGATAAGGCTGGAAAATGAGGCTGTGGCCAGATTGGGCCATGCCTCGAACGACAAGCAGATGATTCTAGCCTTTATCTTCCGGATAACTGGGAGGCACTGAAGATTTTAAGCAGGGGAGTAACATGATCAGCTTTTCATTTTAGAAAGGATATACTCTTCTGCCTGCTTTGTGCAGTGATCCTCCTGGGGGAAGAAGCCATCAAGAAGCCGGTAGAATAAGCAGTTGCAGTGAGGATGGAGTTGGCATAGCAGCTCTGAGAGACGCTGGAGAGGTACACTTTATAGGGCTCCATGATCAATTGGATGTGAAAGGTGAGGGAGGTAAAAAGAGTGAAAGTTTCTAATTTGGTGGTTGGATGGATAATGGTGCCAACAAGAGAAGGGAGACAGGAGAAGGAGCAAATCTGGTGTGGTAAGGGGCAAAGGAACTGTTACATAATAAGCTATGCTAGAGAGATATTCAGCTTTAGAGATCAGGTACTGAGCTTAGAAAAGGAGAACTGTGGGGAGAGATGAGACGGAGGGGAGAGGAGAGGGAAGTAAAGAGGCTCAGGATGCAATGTACATGTGTCAGTATCACACGGTGAATATATTTATTATGTATCACAAACATATACTAATAAAAATGTTTAAAATAGAAAAGGAGAGCTATTAAGCAAAAATTTAGGTCAAATCAATTAAAGGAAGGTATAGTGGATATATGCAAATATGATTAGGATGGGTGGCAAAGATGATGTTTGCAAATGACAAAGTCGATCCCTTTTCATGCCTGGCAAAAATATATAAACCTGGATCCAAAGGAACTGAGCAGCTTTAATTTCTGATGCTGATGATTAAATAGCCACCATTTTTAGACTCTAACCCAGTCCTTTCCAACATTTTAGGTATAAGGGCTCCTTCTTAAGACTGAAACAAAATCTCACTTCACCTACTCACACCCACAATAGTAGCTGTGCTTTTAGAACCTACAGAATGAGAAAAACACATACATTTAAAGATCAGTGGATGCCTTGTAATAAGTATGCTTTCTCCTCAGGGGTCTATGGTCTATGGTGTCCAAAGACTGGGAAATATTACAGACTACAAAGGCACAAGAGTTTGTGGTTTGAAAGATATTTTGTTATAGTCAGCATCTCTAGATATTATATAGCTGCATAGCTCCTCATCCCCAAAATGATCCTCCTAAAAACTGCTGAAAAGATAGTTCCAACACAGAAGAATTAGTTACTCAGATAAAAAATGAAGTATTGCTATGGATGTGCTATAGATAGTCTACAGGCATAAGGACCTGAAGCTTGCTTTTGGACTTGATTTTATATTAAATTTTAAAATTTTTGTTGATTACGCAGTAATGCAAGTTCTTATAATTTATTTATTTTTTTATTTATTTTATATTTGGGTGTCGGGGATCAAACTCAGGGCCTTGTACTTGGTAGGCAAGTACTCTAACCACTGAGTTAAATCCCCAGCCCCTGTTCTTAAAACTTAAAAAAAAATTTTTGTGGTTCTAGGGATCAAACCCAGGGTTTTGTGCAAGCTAGGCCAGTGCTACAGCACCGAGTCACACACTCAGCCTTGAAAATTTTATCCTTTAAAAAAATCTTCATTCATTCATGTATGTTGCTAGGGCCCAGACCGAAGATTTGAACATGCTAAGCAAACACTCTGCCACTGAGAGTGCTTGCCATGTTCTTCATCGAAAAACTGGAAAATAAGAAAATCGTAAGGATGAAAACGAAAGTAATCTATCATGTTACCACCAGGAGATAACCATTACTAACAGGCATTAAAACATAATGGTTTTCTTACAAAAAATATACACATATACTTTTAAGATAAAATGGTCATCATATGCTATCTTTTCATATCCTGCTTTTTTCCTTTGGCATGTATTATTTTAGGATGTCATTAACTATTCCTCTAAAATAGGATTTCTAACAGCTATATAAGTGGTAGAGCAGCATGGCTGAGGCCATAGGCTCCGGCATCAGACAGACCTACAAGCAAGTCTCTACTACTCAGCCTATTAATAGTGCGGTCTGGAATAAAGTGCGGTCTGGAATAAGTTAACCTCTCTGAGTCTCAGTGTCCTCATCTGCAAAACTGGGATAACAATGATGCTGTCCTCACAGAATTCTCCTAATGCTTAAAATTAATAAATATTGTATTTAAATACCTCAGCACAGCATCTGGCAAAAGTATATGGAGCAGTGAGTGTTAGATAATCGTTGTATAGTATTCTTCAGGATGGATATACCAAATTTATTTTAAGAATTAGATATATGCTTATATTCTTCTGTCTTATAAGTCAAACTGCAAAGAACAACCTTGTGGATACTTGTGATTCTTTCCTTAGGACAATGTCCTAGAAGAGGGAATTCATGGATTAAAGGTTATAGAACCAATTTCGGGCTTGTGACACATATTTCTAAATTGCCATAGAAAAAAGTTTTATATCACTTTATATTACCATTAGTCATACATAAGAGTGCCAATTTCTCATTATTCTTGCTAACGGTATGTATTCTTATTTTGTTTGCTAACTTTGCGACTGAAAATGGCACCTTCAGTATTACTTTGCATTTCCTTACTAGAGAGGCTGAATCCTCTCCTCCCATTTTTAGTGGTCATTTGTATTTCTTCTTTTGTGAACTATTTTTTTTTTTTTTTTTTTTTTTTTTTTTTTTTTTTTTTTTTTTTTTTTTTTTTTTTTTTTTTTTTTTTTTTTTTTTTTTTTTTTTTTTTTTTTTTTTTTTTTTTTTTTTTTTTTTTTGTGGTGCCGGGGATCGAACTCAGGGCCTTGTGTTTACAAGGCAGCACTCTAATCACTGAGCTAAATCCCCAGCCCCTTGTGAACTATTTTTATTTCTTTCGTGATTCACTTCTCTGTAAATTAACTTTCTTACTTCTTATTGCTCTACTGATCTGATGCCAGGATGATGCTTCACAAAATAAAAATAAGATAAAACCAGAGATCCGAGAATTCTTACCTCTTAATGCAACACAGCAGAAAAGGAGTAAGTTCCTTCTGGTCTTAATGTGACTATCCTGTTGGTAGACTTTGCTCCTGACTGTGACCTCAAGTGATTTCACCTCTCTATGCCTTGGTATACCACTCTGTCAAATGTTAATATTTAAAGGGTTCCAAGCAACAAAACAGTATTATTCCCTTTATTTGTATAGCGTGTTTTTATAGCTTATTAGGCTGTCTTTCACGATCCTTGTGTTATGTCCGGAGGTGGACTGTGACCTGCTGTCCTGCTAGAAAATATAATTCCCGGCGATCGTAAACCCAGCTACAGTAAAGAATTAAAGAAACCGAGTTTAAATTAAGAGAAGACGTTTTATTTAGAGGACAAAGTGGTGGAAAAGGAGATGATAGATAGCTACTCGACGAGTAGGGAGCATTCGAAAGCCAAATACTCGTGCGCCTTTCGTTGTAGCCCCTTTTTATTGAGGTTTTTCCCTTGGGTCAACCCTTGGAATCTGATTGGCTTTTGGGCTTGTCTGTCACCTCTGCCTTGATTTCCCTCAGCTCTGTGACCTTTGTCTTTTGGCAGAGGGCAAACCTACGGGCGGGCGCCTTAGGGCTAGTTAAAGAGTCAAAAGGGAGAGTTTGCTTTCTGTATGTCAATCAGATTATCTGGGGCCTTCCGGAATTCGTCTCTTTGCCTTTATCTCCTTAACTGTTGGAATGTAGCTGCTTTTATGTTTAAAGTCTGAGGAGGCCTTTACTCTATCTTTTCCCTACCTACGGACCCCTGTCCCTACACTTGGTGCGACCTGGTAAGGCTGGCCAGCCAAAATTACAATCCTATTTTACAGATTAAAAATACTGACACATAAGTGAACCTAGGCCTCCTGATGCCTGGTCTAGTGGTTTTTTTTTTTTTTTTTTTTTTTAACACAAAGATTCTTCTGCCTCTTCATTTATTTCCATCCTGCCCCAGATTACCACCTGAATATACTGATGCTTTCACTAATCCTCTTTTTAATTTGCAGAGGCTAGGAGGAATTAGAGATGAATCAGACTTGGTCCTTAACTTGTCAAGTGTAGGAAATAATACATATACACAAAACAGTATAATTTAAGAGAGAAATGATTCATACTGTACGTGGGACTCAGAAATCATGCTATAAGATGTTACAGAGCAGGAAATCTTCACTTCTAGTTGAAAAGATTTAGGATAAGTTTATGGAAGGGATTCTTTAAACTAAGGTAAGAGAGGAGATTTTGTCACATGGAATAGAGGATGTTTTGGAGATGGAAATAACCCTTCTGTGCTCTCCCCCTAGTAATCCTGCTAGATACCAAGCTGTGGCTTTTAGAATCAGTAAATACTAGACATATTGCTTTGGTTCTGGAGAACACATATAGGCTCTTCCAGCAGGATTAAGGGGAGAAGATGTTTCTCTTGGGCAGAGATAAAAGCATTAAAACATATGGAAAATATCAGGATTCTAGTGTGAAGGAAAAATTGTTGACTTATGGAAGGCAAGGTCCATGCCTGAAGTTTTTTTATATTCAACATATTTTTAAACACAGTGCTAGGCACAGAAAAGGCACTTGGTGAATATTTCCTGACTTGATTTATTGAATTGATCTTAGTTGAAAGGCCAAGAAGTGACCGAATTGAACTCCAATTATATAAGCACATAGGTTCTTGATTTTGTTGATCCAAATACTGGAAAGCAACACAAGAAAGGTTTTGGATATGTATATTTACTTGCATTTGTGTGAAGTGAGGTATCTACAATGTTAGCATTTGAAGTGAGGTTTGAAATGGCAAAAAGTTGCAAACAACCTAAATGCTCTTTACTAAGGGACTAATTAAATAATAATGTATCCATATAACAGAACTCTATACGACCATTAAAAGCAATGCACAACACTGGCGCCAATATGGAATGGTCTCTTAAGACATTTTTAAGTACGAAAAGAAAAAGTCAAAATAGTCTATATTTGTATAAAAAAGGAAAGTATGCGCTTGTATTTACATTAAGCCCCTCTGAAATATACAAAAGAAACTGTTACCACTGGAGAAGGGGGAGGTGGCTACTCACTGCACTCCTTTGGAATCTTCCTCTCCCTTTTTAGTTTGCAGGAAGTAGGATTGCCAGGCGGAGGCCTGTTCTCCCAGGGAAAGAGGACTCTGGCTTCTTTCAGGGATAGGACATTGACTTCAACTTCTAACACTGTCTTTTCAGAGCGGGTTCCTTAGAAGGCCACAAGATGCTTTGAAATCATCTCTCCAAGCAAACCTTAGAGGGAACATTTCCTGAGGTTTGTGGCTCCCACCGGGCTCTTTTGAAAGGTGATTTACTTGAGAGCCTTTAATCTAGAAACAGGATTACTTTGGAAAAGTCGGGAGCTAAGGTGTACTAGATGTAGAGATTTTAAAAAGGCCTTTATTCTTTTGAACAATCAAAAAGAAAACATAAGAGAAAGTATGTTCTTTTCCAGATAGCACGCACCATGCTTTCAATGGAAGCCGGCTGCAGCTCCTGCTAACATCCCTCTTTGTCTCTCCACCCGAGCTCAGCCCTGCTCTATCCTTGGACCAACACCCAAGAGGGTATTCTGTACCTGACTACCAAAGCAAAGACAAACCTCAACTACCCACACAGCCTCAGACCCACTTACCAGGCTGGGCCATTTGGCCTGATGCTGATAAAGGAAGGGAGAACAGAAGGAAAGGGGGCTGGGGATTGGACTCCAAGAGAAGTAAGCTATTTCAAAACACTCGGAGCTATGCTCTCAAGAGTGGAGAGACTACAGGGGCTAGAAAGGAAACCAGAGGAGAAGACAAGGGAAGAACGCAACAGGGAAAACAAAGGGAACCAGGGAGTAAATACAGAGATTAAACGAGTCCTTCAGCCCCCCCGCCCCGCCCGAGCAGATCCTGGGTTACTTCGGGATAGTACTCCTGTGTCCTTCCTGCTGGCTGTAATACTCATTTGCTCAGGGAATCTGTCTGGAAGTCCCAGGTTTCCTCTCTTCCCCCTTCCCAGCCAATTTTTTCTAAACACCTTTCCTTCCCTCTCACCAGGAAATCTACCCTTGGACAAAAAGCGTGTCATTGAAAACCTAAAATAAATAAATAAATGTCCCTTTCCTCTCAAAGGGGCAAACCATGGACCTTCCTGGTCTACATTTTTAGATCACAGTTGCTCAAATTGGCCTGAGTTTCTATTTTTGGATATTTTTCTTCTTTACGAATCCAAGCAGTGGCTACTACATTATGAACATTTTTTAATGCAAGTTTTTCTCCAAAGGCACATGCAGGCAGGCAGGCACATAGCCACACACGCACACACACACACTCACTCACACACTCACACAGTATTTCTGGAGCTTCCCCTCCTTCAGTCAATTCCCCTCAGCCAGCTGAACAGGGGCGAGGCTTGGAAATAATTTCTCCGTGGCCTACCTTCTGATTCTGTCAGGTCTGAGAAGCAGCTCGATGGCTGGAAGCTGTGAGGCCAGGGCTGGGCTGCCTCTGTGAATCAGCAAAGAAGTCCCCGAGACAGGGATGCCGGCAGCTGCTGTGTGCACACTCTCCCTCTGTCTCTCCCACCTCCCTGCCCTCCTTCTCCTTTTCCTCCTCCTCCCCTCCCGGAGCTGCTCTGTGTTGCTATGCAATCATCACCAGAACTAACAGCATCATTCTGGCCTCAGCCAAAGATACCCTTGACTGGGCAAATGCAGAAAGAGCAAGGACAGTTTTGTAAAACTACTGGAGCTGTGGCGGCTCGCAGAGATTTCAGTTCATTAGAAGGAGAGGAGGGAAGAGAAAGTGCCAGGGAAGCAGAGGGAGAGAGGGGAGCGGAGAGGCTTCCACTGTGGAGGAGGAGACAAAAGAGCCCTGGAGATCAATACGAGCTGCTGAGCAGAGCAAGGAGCCTGGGCCCCAACTTACACAGATCTAACCCGGAGCCAAAACCAACTTCGGAGCCAGCGGCTGGCAGGGGCCCCTCAGGAGCTAGTCCAGGATTCAGTTTCTGTGTTAAGGGTTGAAAAGCTCCGCTCTAAAATTGCCACTGGCCCTAAGGACACAGTCTGGGACCCAGGGCAGTCTGCCAGTGACCCCTGAAGCCTCTCTTCACTACTTCTTAGATCTTACATGGGGGGGATGACACCCTCAACAAGCAGAGAAAACAAAATGGACTTTAAATAATTTGAGAAAATATAGCTCTTATGTGCCTTCCTTCAGTGACTACTCCAATCATTCTCCCTGTTTTGTTTTGTTTTGTTTTCCCCCAGACCAGCCCTTACTCTGTTAACTATCACCTTTGTTAAAAGTTTGAGCTCCAAACACCCTGAGAGACCTCGGAGAAACCACTAATGCAATGGAGGTATTTTATCTCTTTACTGAGATACTGTATGCCCAGCAAACAATAAACAATTTACTTAATAAATACATGTTGAATGAATGGATTAAATGAATGGATGGGCCGGTGGACAGCAGTCAGAAAGCTCCCATTCCCAAGCTCCCATACAAATAGAACAAGACTTAAAGCCGCAGCAACTCTAGGCCAGCAAAGAGTATAAAAGCAGCACTCTTCCCCCCAGCCCGCTTCCATTACTGAGAACTGTGTATACGAGAAAGAGCCTGGTTTGGGAGTGAGTTACTTAACCTCACTGATGGCACTGTAACTTAGAACAGAAAATCCTTCCTGGTCCATAGGACCTGGGACTAGTGGGTACAAGGGTCTAATTATTATTATTTTAGAATTGCATTTTTTTCTTTATTTCTGTGACCTTTTAATGAAGAAAGTATTTTAAAATTTTCTATTTTTAATTGACAAATAATAATTACGCATATTTATGGGGTGCAATGTGAGGTTTTGATCTATGTATACATATAGTCAACCTAGCTAATTAATATATACATGACCTCACCAACTTATCATTTTTTTCATGATGAGAATGTTAAAAATCTATTTTTAAGCAATTTTGAAACACACGGCACATCATTGTTAACTGTAGTTACACAGTTCGATATTATCATCATCGAAGTTTTCTGCATTATCATTATTGTAAAGCTGCAGCTAGGTAATAACTAGCATGTATATGTATGTGCTTTTTCTTTAGATGAGATTTTTAAAATTCAAGCTGGCGATTTCAGGAAAAGGCTAGAAATAGGCCCGATGTCTTCAAATCAAGCAAAATGAGAACCAACTGCCTCCACCCTCAAGCTTTCAGAGTTGCACGAGTGGTCGCTCCTGTCTGGCCCACACGGCAACAACCAGGCCCCCGTGCAGGTGCAGAGAGGGTCTTTGGTTTCTGAAGGGACCCTTGCAAGCACAGCCAGCATCTCTATATACTTTCAAGAGAGACTCTATTAGCTGTCCAGCCTAGCCTGGGACTGACCCTGCACCTTAGCCCCAGCCTTAGCCCTGCCAGCTTACATGGTTTGTCAACATCATTTAAACCCAGGGTCCCAGGACCCTTTACAATTGACTTGGAATGATGCGGAGGGGAGTTGGCTGGAAGCAGGACCAGAGGGAATATTTTGAGGATTTGTTTAGGCTCGCACAGATGCAGAACGACTGTGACAGACACACAGGAAACGCACGGGAACCAGACTCACTGCTCACCCTTGGCACCAGCTCACCAGCATGCCTAACAGAACCATAGTCAAGATCTAGGGGAAGGAGGAAAGAGTGAGCCAGATGGGGTACCTGCTCCCCATTTTGACCGCAGCTGAACTTGCCCAGATCACAAGGTACATTTGGAATAATCCTTTTCCTTTTCTGTCTCCAGAGAAATCATTTAGATTGCTGATACAAAAATACAGTCCCATGAAAATAAACCCACAGAGTTTGTCTTGAGGGGCTCAACAAAAGGCTTGTTAAAATCTCTCACAGACTGTATCATCTGTCTCATAGCAGAAACTATCTCCCCTTATTCTTTTGCTTAAGGCTTCTAAGGCACCCTGTGGAAATGAGAGTATTACCTATAAAATGAAAAACATTAAGCCATTAGCGGTTTGTAATATCTACGATGTAATTATTATATTACAGCAATAATAATAATAATAGCTAACTGTATTGAGCATTTACTATAAGCTAGCCACTGTTCGACGTGCTTTGCACAGGTTAGTAGCTTATTTCATCCTTATAGAAAATAGCTTCCAGTACTACTCCCATTTTACAGATACTGTAACACAGTGAGGTTAAGTGACCTGCCCAAGGTTACATAGCTAAGACTTAAACTAAGCTGGAAAGGGTGGCACATGCCTGTAATCCTAGCACTGGGGAGGCTGAGGCAGGAGGACTGCAAGTTCAAGGCCAGTCTGGGTTGCATAGTGAAACCTTGTCTCAAAAAAAGCAAAAAGACTTAACCTAGCTCACTCTAGGCAATGGCCACATGATTAACTACGCTATGCTGCTATCTATAGGTGGTCTGAGGCAGTGTCCGGCCTAAGTAAGTAAGTGAGACACACATGACGAAGGCAGATTTCCCAGGATAGCTTACCTATGTTTTGTGCTTTTTTTCAAGCTGTTTCCCTTATTCAAAATGTCTACCTTATTTTAGAGAGCAGACATAAGGGCCTTAGAGGTCACACTTCTCTTTCTGAGGAGTCCCAAGTAAGCAGACCCCATAAAAAGTTAAGGCTATGGAGTATGAAAGGGGAAAGACAAATGACCTTTAGATGAAGTAGGGACTGCCAATTTGTTATGGTCCCTACACGGCCCTCTACCCTCATCTACTCATTTATGCTGCCTGCTTAACTCCACTGGGCTTTGGAGAATGTTGTCTCATAGGCCAGTGAAGGTGCATTCTTTATTGCTGTTCATCGTTTAGAGTATTTGGAAGAAAGTTGGCCTTTTTTTTTTTATTTCTGGGGGATGTTGGAATCAATAGTCTCTAGTTGTGTTTCAGGAGAAATAATTTGCTTTACCGTCGTAACTGTACAGAGAAGCCCACTGACATCTAAACCCTGTGGGGACTCATTTTTGCTTACTAGACATCTGGACAAACCACAGCAAGCACATAGGCTGGCCTCAACTATTTCTCTGAAGAGGACAAAGAAGGAAAAAAATAGTTTGGATCACAAACTTATACTTCAGCTTACTTTGATAGCTGGTGAGGGAATGTTCAAAACCTACTCTGGTATCTCTGAGCCAGGCTCTGCTAGGTTGACAAGGAAAGCAGGGTATTTCTTTTCAGGTGGAAAGAATGTGCAACACACAAAGGTCAGGGAAAGTGGCTTGCTAAGGGACTGTGAGTACTAGTTAAACGTGGCTAAGTTATGATAGGGCTATAGACAGGAAGGGGAGAAGGTGGTAGGAGATGAAGTGCACCAGGATCAGACCATGGAGGCACTGAAATCCCATGCTAAGGATCAATTAAAAACTTTAACCAGAAAGTGGCACGATCAGATTTATATTTTAGAAATATCACTCCAGGGCTGGGGATTTAGCTCAGTGATTAGAGTGCTTGCCTTGCAAGCACAAGGCCCTGAGTTCGATCCCCGGCACCACAAAAAAAAAAAAGAAATATCACTCCAGTGGCTTTCATTGAAGAAAATCATTAGCGAGTACCTACTATGCACTGGGGTGCTAGACCTCAGGGGTATAAAGGTTCTGAAACGCCTTTCAAGTTTCATACAGACTAATAGGTGAGAAAATTCATTAAATATAAGTACAATGGAGTACTACGTGTAATGAAAGATGAGTCAGAGAGGAGGAAGCCTGGAATCCCGGGTGTCTGGTAGGAGGCAGGTGCAGAGCTCATCTGATGAGGGTCTGAAGTAGGGCAGCGGGCAGCAAGGATAGAAAAGTGGGTGCTTAGTACTGTCTTGAAAGAATGGGCCTTGTCCCCCGATGAATCTTCTGCGTATTACCCTTGCTTCTTATCATTTTTTTCCCTAGTGCAATTACTTGCTAAGTTGCTGAAGAAGAAATAAACCATGAGTAGTTTTTGTCCTTTGGGAGTGGGAGACGTGCACAGTTAATTCCCTTTATTGTTTTTTCCATTCCACAGCCTTATTTGTTGGAGCCCCAAGTTTACTGAAAGTACTACTTCAAATCAGTTCTACTCTTCCTAAACACCCAATCCCAGCTCACTTACATCAGCAAAAAAACCTTCCACTTATTGGAAAGCTGGATGCCATTCCTGCAAAATTTTCTAGTCAGAATTTCTTAAGTCTTCCCTTTCCATCATCAGCAGACAAAATAAAATCTCCGTTTTTTTCATCCCTAAGGTCAACATTTCTACTCATGAGCTCAAAGCATTCTCTCCTATCTGCTCTGAATCTTCTTTAGCCCCCCTCCCCACCATCTTCAATCTTTTCGATACCTCGGACTCTTTCCCTATTACCTAAAATCATGAAAGGAGCAGAAAATTTTCTAACTCCTGTGATCTGGGAAGTGGGAAGAATGTTTCCCCACTATGGAAAGTCCCCTTGGTACCACCCCACCCATCTCACACCACCAGGTTAAGACTGTGTTACTGACAAGGCGGAGAAAGTTTGGAGGGAAGTATCATCAGGAGAACAAAGAATTCTCAGGTTTCAGGTAAAACGTGGAAGTAAAAAGTAGGACTAAAAATGTAGAGTACAATAATAATAAATTTTGGTCAGTTATTGTTTGCAGAGTATTTTCTGCTATATTATCTTACTTGTGCAGCACAGATTGCTTCCAATGAATGGGAATTCTAGGTAGCAAAATTGAGAGGGTTAGTATAAGAACAGACAGGGGTAAAATGCCTCAAGACAGGAAAGATCGTTATGACTCGAGATGGGAGAATGAGTCAGGCAGTAGGAGGGAAGGATCTTCACCAAGGGTCTGTGACATAGATAAAGCAGAAGTTGGGAGATAAATTGGAGGAACATGTTAGGGAAGCAGGGACACAATGCCCGAAAGGCTGGATTTTGTCACTGAGGTTAGTGAAGAGTGATGCAAAACACTAATGTACTAAGGTTTGGAGAATTAACATTATCCCAGTCAATGTTCCAAGCACCCTCTGTTGCTTTTGTTGAACATCTCTAAATGTGGAACTCATTTTACACACTTGGTTGCCTCCCACCTTCTGCTGTTCTTCAAGCTCCTGCTAAACCAGACCAGGCAGCTGGGGTGTTATGTAACAAAATATTATGCTCTATTTATGTTTTCAAATATATTCTATTTAGACCATAACCAGTCAAGCCACAGTTAAAGTGGTACAGTGGAAAGAGCGCTGAGTTAGGATTCAGAAGACCAAGGTTCTAATCCCAATTTTGCTATAAAATAGCTGTTAACCTATTTTTTTTTAAACGAATGATGCTGGGAAAACTGGCTCTCTGCATGCAGAAGACTGAATCTGGACACATGTCTCTCACCACATATTAAACTAAAATCAAAATGGATCTAAGACCTAAATATTAAAGCAGAAACAATATGCTGAAAGATAAAATAGGTAAAACTCTTGAAGACATAGGTGTGGGCAAGGAGTTTCTGATCAAAACTCCAAGTGCACAAGAAATAATATGAAGAATTGAATAGGATCGTAACAACCTAAAAAGCTTCTGCTCAACAAAAGAAACAGCCAACTGAATGAAGAGATAAACTATAGCGTGAGAAATATTTTTCGCCAGCTATTCCTCACATGCAGGACTAATGTCTAGAATGTATTTTACAAAGAACTCATAAAAATTATACTCCCCAAAATAAAAGACCTAATCAAAAAATGGGCAATTGACATGAATAGACACTTCTCAGCAGAAGTATAAATGGCCAATAAGTACATGAAAAAATGATCAACATCTCTGGCCATTAAGGAAATGCGAATTAAAACAGCATTGAAATTCCATCTTACTACAGAAAGAATGGCTATCATCGAGAAATCAATAGTAACAAATGCTGGTAAGGCTGTGGGAGAAAAAGGAATCTTTCTACATTGTTAGTGGGAATGTAAACTAGTACAACCACTATGGAAATCAATATGGAGATTTCTCAAAAAAACTAAAAATATAAATTCCATTTGACCCAGCCATTCCCTTTCTAGGTATCTTCCCCAAAAATCTATAGACACCATATTACAGCGATACATGCATATCTATGTTTATAGCAACACAAATCATAATAGCTATATTTTAGAAGCGGCCAATATGTCCACCAACAGGTGAACAGAATAAGAAAATGTGGTATTTACACACAATAGAGTACTATTCTGCTACAAAGGAAGATAAATTTGATTCATTTGTAGGAAAATGAGTGCACCCTGAGACCATAATGTTAAGTGAAATAAATCAGGCACACAGGTTTATATATCACATGGTTTCTCATATGTGAGAAACCCACATTATAGATAAAGAGCAAAATAAAAGATACATAATAGGAAGTATTTGTTCTCAAATGGGAAGGGGGACAAGAGGTGGTGGTGGGGGAGGAGAGGTGAAGAGAATGAACAAATAAGATGTGTTATGTACATGTATCAACTCCACACATGGAATGTAATTAGTATGTACTGCAAACAAGCACTAATAAAAAAAGAAAGAAAGAAAGAAGACCAAGAGAAGGAGGGAGGAAGGAGGGAGGAGGTGGGAAGGGAATAAAAAATAAGAATTAAGATGTGTTATGTGTGTGTACTAACTCCCCACATGAATGTAAACATTATGTACAGTAAACATGCATTAATAAAAATAATTTTTAAAAATTTAAATTGCTATTAACCTTTTTGAGAGTTGGATTTTTTTTTTCCTATACCAGCAAGGGGATAAATCTACAGTTTACTTCACTCTCTCAGGTTGAGAATCAAATGGGACAATGGATATGAATATACTGAATATATTTAAATTATAAAATGCTCTTCATATGTACGAGATTATTATTTCCATTGCTTCAAGATTCTGGTGGTTTCCCTCTCTGCAGAGGACACAAAGACCTAGAGTAATTAGAGCAGCTAAGGAAGCTGTGTCAGGAATGCAATTAGTTCCCTGTTTACATGCTGGATCAGATATAGTGGTACTTTGGTTCATGAACTTAATTCGTTCCACGGTTCTGGTTACGAACAGAATTGGTAGCAAATTGAATCAAATGTCCCCATAAAGTTTAATGTAAATAAGGTTAATCTGTTCTGACCCCTAAGAAAGTGGTTGCAAACTGAATCAAATTTTTCCACGAGGTTCAGTGTAAATAAGGTTAACCCATTCTGAACCACATGTATTTTTAATCACAAAAATATGAAACAAAGTACAGTACAGCACCGTATAAAGTATGAAGAGAGAGAACACTGGCCTTGCGTGAGGGGACTTCCGGCGTGGAGGACAGGAAGGTGGGCGGGGAGGAGGTCACTGTTTGGAGGGAGAGTCCTCCTCCACAAGGACATGGGGGGGGATCGCCTTCAGGGTTTCCTCTCCTTGTCTCTTAGCTGCAGGGTCAGTTTTGACAAAAAATAAACAAACAAAAAAACCCCACAAAAAACCCTGTCTAACGTCACTTGTTTTTTCCTGCACTGCATAACCCTAGGGAAATGAGACCACATTACCCTTCATCAGATTCAACACCTTGTTCATTATCGTTATGTTGGAGTGCTGCTTCTCAAAGAAATCCTGGTGCTCATTCTATTTTTCCATAATGGGATTTGTCACATCACTGCTACCCTCCTCCCTGTCTTCGTCTCCCTTAGTAGAATGCTCAACAAGCGCCTTCTGCTGCTCGCTCTGGAGTTCAGCAAGTTTTCCCATCGTCAGCTCCTCCTTATGGTCCTGATTGAGCTCCATCCCGTCTGCACCATCAGTGTCCAGACCCTCCCTCTTGCCCACGGACACAGTCTCCTCCACTACCTTCAAAGTCACGTTCAGTGACAAGTTCTGGCCACAGTTTCCTCCAGGCTGAATTTAAAGTCTGGCACGTGACGCCCTCCCAGGCTTTGTCAATGAGGTTGATGCAGAGGAGGACGCCAAAATGTGTCTTCCGGAACTCTTTCAGAGTCAAGACGTCTCTTCAGGGACGTTAAAACGCCTGGTAAAGAGCACCTTTGTGTACAGCTTCTTGAAGTTGCAGATCACTTGCTGGCTCATGGGATGCGAAGAAGCGCCGGGGCAGGGGGTGGGGAGCTTGACCTTTCTGAAGTCATACTCAGCGTCTTTATCATCCGCCAGGGCTGGAGGGTGTACCGGGGTTCTGTCCACGCGAAGAAGGTGCCTTTCAGGCAGTTGGTTGTCAGAAGGATGTTTCTCAACGGTGGTTGCAAACACCTCACGCAGCCATTCCATGAACGATTGCCTTGAGACCCAGCCTTTCGCACTGGCCCTCCGCACGCCAGGCAGGCTGGCCTTGTCCGCGTTCTGTTCCTTGACTCCCTGCAGGGTCTGGGAACGGTGCACCAGCAGCGGCTTAACCTTCAGGTCAGGGCTCGTGTGCACACACAGCAAAAGCGTCAATCCGTCCTTCAGGGGCTCGTGCCCAGCAGCGCCTTTTCCTCCCGTGTGACTCATCCTTCTGCCTTCATGGATTCTGCAAATTCTTCCTTGTAGCCTTCTGCAGTGACCTTGTCAGAACTGGAAGCCTCTCCATGTCTTACCACGCTCGCTGTGGTTGGCACTTCTTTTCTGGAATTGATCTAACCATCCTCTACTGGCTTTAAAGTCATCACTTGTTGACTTGTAGAGGGGTTTTCTTGCAGTAAATCACTGTGCAATTTCCTGGCTTTTTCACAGATCATAGCTTCACTAATGCTATCATCTGCCAGCTGTTTCTCATTCAAACACGCTAACAAAAATTTTTCTACCTCTTCCAGCACTTGTATCCTCTGCTTGGTAAACATCATTACTCCTTTTGGTCCTTTGATGGCATCATTATTCTTCAAAATAGTTGAGATTGTCGACTTTGTCATCTTGTATTTCAAGGCCAGATCAGTCACACGAATATCATACTCATGCTTTTCTACAACTTCCTTCTTCAAGTCAATGGTTATTGTCTTCAAAACCTTCTTATCATTCTTGCTCTGCACTTTCTTGTTACCTTTATTATTGCTCTGCACATTCTGGTTACTTTCATGACCACGATGCACATTCTTGTCACCTTCATTACCACTCTGCATTGTCTTTTTACTAGGATGCTTGCTCGGCACTGTCTTTGGAGTCATGCTAGATTGAATAATACTGGACAGTACTGTATGGGCCAAAAAGCACACAAAAATGCTTCACAGCAAGTGTGCACAGGTCTGTCTGTGACCACGAGCTTGACTAGAGGAAGCTATGACCCCGTGTCAGAGCAAGGAAGATGGTCGTGTTCATGTTCATGTCAGGAGGATGACTGTGGTTGTGTTCATCACCAGACGCAGAATTCGTGAATGGAAGCAAAATTTTGCCAAGCACTTCTGTTCGTGAACCAAACTGTTCACGAACAGAAGCATTTGTGAATGGAGACATTACTGTACTATAGTTCTTTAACTGGACACAGCAACAAGGCAGTTCAGACTCTTTGTTATTTACCACTCTTCACATTATTATCTTCTTTCCAGCCCAGTTTGCTAGACATATGCAAACTCAATAGCAACCTTCCACATGAGCTTCCAGGATAATGTATATGAGTCAAGTAGAACTGCTGGTTTTCCAGGCTAAACAGAACTCTACTGATCTGTACTTATGTTTACATTGCTGAGCTAACATGGGCACTTCTTGCTTGTAACTTGCACTGAGAGGGGAAAGCAGTTAACATATTTGGGCATTGGACACTGTGTCAAACACATTACAGTGGTACTTTGGTACTTGTTTACTGCTTTTGGCAGGTGCAGTGGGTATAAAAAACAAGTACCAAACAAATTGTTTTGGCTGGAAAGGTTAGAGGGTCACAAGGCAATTGACACAAACGAGTTCTAGCTTGTGCATTTGAGTACCAAACCAACGATGAGAGCTGGGACAAATTTTTCATGTCAAATTGCTTTGAGTACCAAATTTGATGAGTTTCAAAGTGGTCGAATACTAACGTATAATTATGTAGGGCACATGACATGTGCTACTTGCTGTAATGCTTGCAACGCTTCTGTGAGATAAGGACTATTATTCCCCTCTTCACAGACAAGGAGCCTGCAGGTCAGAGATGTTAAGCAACTTGTCCAAGTTCATAAAGCTAGTAAGAAATACAAGCTGGGATTCAGTCTCAAATCCATCTGACTCCAAAGCACTTCTCTCCCACTTCCAGGGAGGCGCACAATATTAAAAATAGGACACATC
>PVJO010008435.1:44844-75470 GCA_004026905.1 Hystrix cristata | reverse complement strand
ACAGCTGGGGCCCCTCTCAAAGGACTGGCGAAGCAGCGAAGGGTCCTCACAGTGCACACACCACCTCCCCTCCCAGGCCAGTTCAGCTTGAGTCAGAAAAGGAATATAGCCTTTTATTGACTAAGTAGAACAAACTAAATACATATTTAATGGTTTTGGTTCATTTATACAGTACATTAAATAAGTTATGCACAGAGTTAAGTAACAAAAGTTCCTATCAGAATAAAATGACAAAGCACAGAAAAACCAGACTAATGCATCCTGTGGGTGGTTTCACATTCATCATCCCCTCTGAAAACTGCGAGTGGAGGCTCAGTTTTCTCTTCACTGACATTGCTGGCTTTCTTTTATAGATGAAGCCTTTGTGGTCTCTCAGAAACTGTGAAAGCCACATAAGTGGGCCGAAGGCCTCTTAGCCAAACAGCCTTTTCAACCATTCACCAAATGCTTATTGCTGCTGCTTCTCTCTGCCAAATCCAAGGCGGGGACAGGGCTGCCATGCGGCACCAGCCGCAATGCCCTATTTGGTATAAGCATCAACGAGAGTACACTCTGGGCAGCTGAAGGTCTGACCGGATGAAGGCTGTGGGAGAAAAGCCACCTCCGGGCCGTGGAGGGGTAGGGGAACTGGCAAGTCCGGCTCTCAGGCCTGCCAAACGACACCTACCTCGTGATGGGAAAGGTCACCTGCTCCATCATCTTTGGCAGTGAGCATGTCAATGCACAGGGGCAAGAGGCGGGTAGCCAGCATTTTGGTTTCACAAGAACTACACTCCAGAGCCGGAAGGCGCCTGCTGAGCAGCTGGCCCAGCACCTAGCCCAGCCAGCACAGGGCTCCTCTCTGACAGCTGGCCGTCGGGCCTGTGCTGGACAGTCCAGGTCCGTCAGCCGTTTCTCATGTTTGGTTCAAACCTGCTGCCACTCAGTTCTCTGCAAAGAGCTAAAAACCATCTAAGAAAGTTGGCTTGGTCTCCTGATCAGGGAGCCTGGACACCACTGTTCCAGTCCACCTGTGAAGAAAGGCTCCAAGTTGTGTCCTATTTGGAACGATTTCTTTAATCCTCATCCCTTCTACAGTTTCGAGGTCAAATGGCCATCTGGTCATTCTTTATGCTTTCTGTCTGGAGAACTCACTACCACACAATTCCAACCGTGCTGCTGAAACTTTGTACACACTTGCCGATTTATCTTCTAGCACTACCCGGAATAACGTCTACATCCTTTGTGAGCAGGTGACAAGGCAGGGGATCAGTTCAACTTTGGGACAGGACTGTACAAAGCAAAATGCAGACATTCCATTGGTGATGAGCTCCTGGTATGCCAACTGGTCCAGATGGGCAGAGGAGTCCACAATGCTGAGGGTCGCAGCCAATGCCAGGTGTAAGGCAGTGGTTGGCAAGTGCATCCAGTTTGTGGATGCAGATCCACTGGCAGAGGACTCCACAGTGCCCTAGGAAAGGTCCACCTGGCCTGAGCTTCCCTGTCTGAGATCTGTTGGGGCATCAGCCCTGGAGTGGCAGGGATTCTCAAAGATGGAGGACTCTCATACCTTGGAGGGTAGACTGCCTGTTCCCAAGCAGGTGGCCTTGAACTTCTTCCCCACGCATGAGGCATGATGCAGACAAGTGGGAACCCAGAGCACAAATGAAGATAGTAATGCCCCATCTTCAAGCACCCCTCAGGACATTTGTCTTTTTGAGATAGGGTCTTGCTATGTAGTTTGGGCTGGAGTTGAACTCATGAGGTCACCCATCCTCCCAGGACTGAGATTACAGGTGTGCACCACCACGCCTGGCTCCTTGGGACCCTTAAAGATGGCTCCCAATTGGGCCGCCTGTGGTGTTCTCTGGTTCTTGCAGTTGCTCCTCACTTGGCATAGGACTATGAGGTGCTGCCACTCTTCAGTGGCCCTCCGTAGGTGATGCAGAGTACTGGCCTCCACTCCAGACATGTTCTTTGCTCTGGGTTTCTAGAATGACATCAAAGAGTCTGTGACTGACCTGCCCCCCTTGCACTGCTGCCCCAGCGCCTCTAGGGAGCACAGCTCTGAGCGAACCAACTATTCCAATACTTTTGCTTTTCAGTCCTAGTGTAGATGAGTGTGAAGCCTCTGCACCCACTCCCAACCCTGCAGAGACTGAGACCAAGTGGGGCAGGCTGGACCTGTTCTCGGCTCTCCAGCTGCCCATCTCCCTCAGGTGCTGCCCCGCTTCCTGGCTGAGGAGCCAGAGAATTTCAAAATCAAGCTGGAGAACAAGATTCCTTAATTCTGAAGAGAAAGCGCTGGACAGATGGCCACATGACATGTGTGTGACCTGACTGGGAGAAGCACAGCAAGAAGCACAAGAGTTCGACTGTGAGGACACTGGCCAGGCCTGCAGGGGCCTCTGAGTAGCACTCAAGCAAAGCAGTCTAGAATAGCATTTGTTTGTTTTGCAAACAAAAACTAAACCTATAGCCCACAAAAGGAGGGCAGGCCCTGCACCTAAATCTTAGCTGTAGAAACTGGCCTTGATCCCTGATAAGTGTTATTTTGTTAGTTTTGGCTCTTTATTCCAACCAGTAAAAAACCTGAGCTACCCTGGCTTGTCTTGGGGCCAGTGAAGATTTAGAAAACCTGCTAAGGTGTTTGTCCAACTTACTGATGAAAAAAAACAGTAGGGCGGGAACAGATCCAGTGCACCCTGTAAGACACCTTCTTGTTCTGACTTAGAATCCCCTAGCCTTCTCAGGAGATGCCCCACGTCCTACAGAAACTCTGCCAAGTGCTGTCTGGGCACTGACTCCAGGCCTGCTAAGGGCAGGTTGCTCCCAGCTGCTGGACCTCTAGCAGGTGGTGGGTGAGGAGGCCCAGGTGTACCCGAGGAGAGGAAGACAGTGAGTCTCAGGTGTTCCCTGGCAAAGTAACCTGATGCGCTGTTCTTTCTCTGGGTCCCTTACATTACATAATGGAAATCTGGGTATTTTATACATGCCTTAGCTGGGTGTAGTGGTATAATTCTGTAATCCCGGCACTGGGGAGAGGCTGAGGCAGGACTGCTGCAAGTTTGAGGTCAGCCTAAACTACGATAGCAAGACCCTGCCTCAAAAAATAAAAAAAATAAAGCTTTGTGTCTTGTACTGAGCTGCCTCTTTTTTTTGAGCAATACTGGGGAAAGTGTGGATTACTGTCAGGAGATAAGAGCATTCAAAATTCAGGGAGGCTGCTGGGGATTGAACTCATGGCCTTGTGTTTGCTAGGCAAGTGCTCTACCACTGAGCTAAATCCCCCTAAGCAGTACTGAGGACTGGAGCTAGGGCCTTCACATTGACCTACATCCCCAGGTGCTCCCCACTCCTTTATAAAATTTTGAGACAGGATCTCGATCTCACTAAATTGCTGAATTGCCCAGGCCAGGCTCAAACTTGCAATCTTCCTGCTGCAGCCTCCCAGAGTGCTGAGATTAGGACTGCAGATGTGTACAATCATACCCTGCTCCAAGTTTCTTTGTAAAATTGAAAATCCTTGGTCAAGGTACATTAGGGACTTAAAAGTTTTTAAAGTGAGACGTGCCCTGTATGCAAGCACAATGCCACCTGTATTGATCCCATTCCTTTATAGGACTGAGAGCTTCTACTTCAGACTCAATCAGTGGACTGAGGGTGGCGATCTGATTCTAGTTTTCACAGGCCAGCAGGGGCAGAGCCACCAATGCACCCCAACTACCTCCATGGGGTAGGACCCCAGGTTCCCTAAATGGCAGGGACGTGTAGGAGGCAGTGCCCAATACTCTGCAAGGGGTACTGCGATGTCATGTTTGGACAGTCAAGAAGGCAGCTGGAAAAATCCCTGGAGGTGGGAGGAAAAATTTGTTAGGCTTCTGCAAATGGTTCCCATATTTCAAAAAACCTTTCTGAGCTCAGAGGGAAGGTTTCAGATGACATAAGAGAAGGGAAACTGTGTGCCAGATAATGAATCAATGTAGCAGGCATAAGGCCATGAAATCACGAGGTGTGAGGACTCCTTTAGGTCCGGGAGGGCTACGCAGATGAGACCAGGCCTTGACAAGTAGGCCAAGTCCTGCTGACACAGCACAGCACATCAGTGGGACAACTGTAGGCTACAAAGGCCAGAGAGGGCACGAGGGTGGGAGATGTTATGGTGATCCAGACATTCGTGGTCTGAGAGATAGAAGGGCATAGAATAAGACGACTGGGCAAACAGCCAAGCAGCAGTAGAAGGTTCTGCATTTCCAAGAAATGATCTACTCAGTAACTGGATGATGCTAGTCTGGTCAACATGCTCAGAGAGAAAAGACTAACACAACAGAGTCTCTTTCTCTCTTGGATCAATCCATGCGCTGGAAACTTAATTTCTGCACAAGCAAAATCAAGTGAGGGAGGGGACAAAAATGGGTTCCAAACTAAAGTAGCCAGTCCGGTTGGAAAATCTCATCCAAAATGATCTGTGATGCGTGGGGAAGATTTCTTTTTATTATTACGGTGCTTTTATTAAAGTGGTGGTTTCTTTCCTGTTGTTTCTGAGCATCTTAACAAGTTGAACAGCGGGGTTGAAGAGGGAGTCCTGAGTACTGCTTTCTGCCTACCCAAGTCCCCAAAAGGCCAGTCCAGGTCACCTGCTCAGGGTGGAAATAGGGCTCAAGGCGCTGTTCAGTGTGAGGGGGGCCTCCTCCTCAGCCTGCTGCCAGCCTCCAGGCTTCCGCTGCATGAGGACTGTGGATGGGCAAGCTGCTGCCAGCCTGGCTGAGCACATCGACAGTCTGCAGACTCACAGAGGTGGGGGAGCTGGTAGTCTACATAGCAGAGGGCTGGCTTTGCCAGCTTCAACTGGAGAGGATCACATCAGGAAAGCCATGGAGGAGAGAGCTCAGGTGGGCTGCCTGTGTGCAGAGCATGGCACACTAGTTCCACTGAAGACACAGATGACAAGTCCCAGGGAGCGTTGCTTAGATGCTTCCTGTTGCAGCTTCATTTTTTTTGCTGATGACCCAACAGCTACATGTTCCAACAGTCAACCCCCTGTGCAAGGCTCTGTTGTGTGGAGTGGTCATCAGGGTCAGTGGAGTCTGGGGCTCAGAGTCCATTGGTGTCGATGGCTGTCACAGAAGCAGGTGTCGAGGACCGGGAGGTGGTGGCTGAGGTCTTGTCCAGGGCCGGGCTGGGCACGCTGCAGTCAGTGGACCTGGCTGAGGAGCCCCTCCCCCCGGGCAGCAGTGATCGGCTCTGGCTGTGGGGACTCTGGCCATGAAGGCTCTGGCCGCAGAGGCGGTGGTGCCGCTCCCAGTCCTTGTGCTGGCAGAAAGAACCGCAGTACCGTGCAATGTTGCAGCCACTGCATGTCTCGCTGGCTTTGCGTCCACAGTTCCAGCAATTCTGCAAGACAGGGGCATAAATCAGTGGTTGCTGGGGCCAAAGGGTAGGGTAGGCTCCTCATCTGTCATTTGTCACTTACATGGTAGAGCAGGGGCTTGGAGCTACCTACCTGTAGCTGAATTCTGCCCTTCCCGCTGTTTAACCACAGGACCCCACCCAGAGTGTCCTCCACTTGTACAATAGCAAACTAGCTACTCACGAAGCAGTGAGGACAGTGGGACAAGCGCATCTATGAAGATGCCTGGCCCAGCACCAGCCTCGGCAGGGTGGTCTGTATCTCCTGCGTAAGGCACAGACCAAACCAAATCCTTTCCTGGGGTCCCTCTGCCGCAGACATCATCTAAGAGCACATATCCATTCATGTGCTCAAATATTTTCTCTCACTCTTCCCATTAAAGGAACAATCATTAAGGTTTTTACTGATAATACCTGATCTTTTAACAAAGAGTTCTGAAGGAATATAGGCAAAGCCATCTCTTGCAAAAAGTCAGCTGCCAGGGAAGCAGGATGGGTAAAGAGAAAGGAACAAGCTGTGCTGCTTCCTCTTGTCCTATGTGCCTGTCTCTTTGGCTGACCTGATTTTTCATAGATGGGTGGGATGGGGGAGAAGTATGGGCCCATTTCCAGGGCCAATCTACACTCAGGGCCCTGCAAGTCTAGCTCAGGGAGTTCTCTCATACTTGTGCTTTCTCAGAGTGGGACAGGTTCTCCCAGGGCCCAGCAGAAACCACTGGGGTCAGTGCACCAGCTGAGAACACTTGAATTCTATTACAGAAGACAGGAGCCAAGTGAGGCTTGGTGAGAGCTGGAAGTAGCAGCCATGAAAGCAAGTCACTAAACAGACACTGAAAGAAACAGTCACTGAACAGACAATTTGATGTCTCCTCAGGTCGGCTAAGAGGAATGAGTGCATAGAATGCATGTGGCCACTGTGCGGCCACCGTAGGCTCCAAGAGGATACTGCTAGTGACATGAGAGTCTCACCCGAGGACTCCGACCAGGTGCAGCCACTGGGAAGGACCTGGCAGCCAGTCTTCTTGCTCACGAGGATGCTACGATGGCAGAAGCCAATTGGAGGCCTGGCTGTGGTACTACGCAGTAAAGACAGACCCCTGCCCACCTGTGTATAGAACAAGAAATGACAAGGACTTGTGGGGCCCTCTGGATCACCTCTTGCATTGTATAGATGGGAAAATTGAGGGCCAAATGTGTTAAGGTTATAAAACGATCAAGGGGCTATGCAAAGTCTGGGACCTAGAACTCCCAATGACGCAACACACTCTATGTACAAGTGTGGTCTCAAAGCACATTAAAACAGTGCAGGTTCCCTTCTAACGCAGGCTTCTCAGGAAATACACTCTGGGGACCATCAAAACTCGTCAATACTAGAGGACCAAAATGGGAGACAGACAGAATTCCTAGGTTACAGACCCTCTAGCAAACTTCATTCTAGGGAATCTCCTTCTATTCAGTCCAGTAAGCTGACTCCCAACAGTGCTTTGGGCAGAATACTGTCACTTACGAGGAAGAAGCCGGATGCTGCTTATACAGGCTGCTGCCAGCGGATGTGCAAGACTCACCTCCTTCAGTCAGTCTGCAAGGACCTCTCAAACTGGGCCAACAGCTGAGCACAGGAGTGTACACTACCTGTAATCCCATCACTTCGGGTGGCTGAGGCAAGAGCATGGCAAGTTCAAGTCCTGCCATAAGAATTTAGTGAGACCTTATCTCAAAATTTTAAAAGTGGGTGGGGGCATCTAGGGCTACACCTCAGTGGTGAAATACCTGGCTGTGGTAAGAAGAAAAGGAAAAAAAAAAAACTGGGTTGGAGTATTAAATCTCCAGCACTTTCATTTTGGCTGCTGCCATTATTTTTAAAATAGTTCAAGATTTATGAAATACAGTAAAACAAAATAAACAGCCTCTGCAGAGGCAGGCTCATGGAAATGCAAGAATAGTGTGGTTAATATCAGAGGAGCCAGGGGTGAAAAGGACAGTTTCATGTTCTCCTTCTCCTGGATCTCCCCTGATTTGACTAGGAGGAGTTGTTTTGTTAAAATGTAAGACAAAGTTGG
This sequence comes from Hystrix cristata, assembly GCA_004026905.1. NCBI lineage: Eukaryota > Metazoa > Chordata > Mammalia > Rodentia > Hystricidae > Hystrix > Hystrix cristata. The sequence continues at coordinate 68,022 of PVJO010008435.1, read as the reverse complement.
GTGGGGTGGCTGGCCCAGATACTCAGGAGGCTGAGGCAAGAGGATCACTTGAGTCCAGTCATTCAAGGGCAGCCTAGACAATACAGTGAGAAGTCTTCAAAAAAAAAAATGTGTAAGGCAAAAGTTGACTGTTGGGATTGGGGATTTAGCTCAAGTGGTACAGCACTAGCCTAGCAAGTGCAAGGCCCTGAGTTCGATCCCCAGCATCCCCTAGCGGGGGAGAAAAAATGTTGACTGTTGTATTCAACCTTTATCACAGTTGGAACAACAGTCTGGGCCAAATAGTATTCTCCAGTTAACAGAGAAAAGCTATAAACCTTGGCTGCTTCTAACACAAATCAGAAATATGATTTCAAAATGCCCTCTGTCAGCTGGGTGTGGTGGCATAGGCCCCTAATTCCAGCACTCAGGAGGCTGAGGCAGGAGGATCGCCATGAGTTCAAGGTGAGTCTGGGCTACATAGTGAGTTCAAGGCCAGCCTGAACCACACAGTGAGACCCTGTCTCAAGAAACCAAAAATAAAAATAAAATAAAACTTCCTTTGTCAAGCAGAGAGCATCAGTTATGTCCGCATTACTTCAAATGTAGCCCAGGACCCACCTATGGTATATCAGAACTATGGGGCTCAGCTGGATATGGTGCTGCCCACCGTAATGCCAGCACTTAGAAGGCTAAGCCAGGAGGATCACTATAAGTTCAAGGCCAGCCTGAGCTACAGAGTGAGTTCAAGATCAGCCTAAACTACATAGTGAGATCCTGTCTCAAAAAACAAACCCTCAAACTACAGGGATTTGTTATAACTCTTGAGACCAAATGTATCATGTAGTATAAACATGTACTAAAAAGAACAAAAACTAAAAAAAAAAAAAAATCCGCTAGGGATTTAGCTCAGTGGTTAGAGTGCTCGCCTTGCAAGCACAAGGCCCTGAGTTTGGTCCCCAGCACCAAAAAAAAAAAAAAAAAAAAAAAAAAAAAAAAAAAAAAAAAAAAAAAAAAAATTAAAAAATTAAAAAAAAAACAACCCTTGGGACCTATCTCAGACCACCCTGACCTTACTGCAGTGTTGGCCCGAAGGAGAAAGGACCCCCATTTCACGGTTGGTTGCTAACCCATCATGTTTGCCAGGAAAGCCAAGGAGGAGACAGAACAAGCCCTGTCGCAGAGGCAAGGGGACCTCTCACATGTCCCTGCAGCCCAGGCTCGGTCTGGGGCTGTGCTCTGTGAGGACCTGCCACTGCCACACTAACTGCACAGGGCACTACTCCCACGGCATGGCCTTGTTTACTTTTCTCAAAACTACCAAGCCAAGGACAGGGGCTGCGACCCGCATAGCACAGAGAAGGAGGCTGGCTTCTTGAGGTTGCTATGTCAGTGTAAGAGGAGACTTGGACCAGGTGTCTGAGTATCCAACTTCTAACCTGGCTCCTTCCCCAACACTAGACAGCTTCTCACAAGATGAAGGAGAAACTCCAGGGATGTATGTTAAATATCAAGGAGAATTTTCTGGATGAAATGAACAAGAATCACCCCTTCTGGTGTGATATAAACTCAGTGAAAGCTTAGCCCCTCCATCCTTGGCTTATTTTGGAAAGTAAGCTTGCTGGAACAGAGGCTGGCAAGCACCTCACCTGTAGGCCATTTTGTGAACTGTTTAGAATTACAGTTTCTTAACAGCACAATTCGCTAAATGGAGAGCTGGGACTTAAACCTACACAGGCCAGGTCCAGAACTCATCCTCTTAGCCAGGGCCACATTCCTTCTTTGGAGACCAGCACAGTTAAAGATAAACACAGAGGGCTGGGGATGTAGCCCAATGGTAGAATGCTTGAGTGGAATGCAAGAAGTCCTGAGTTATTTGATCTCCAGAAACACACACACACGATAAATATAGAAATAAAATTAGATAAACACTGGGTATTGATATGAATGGCTACAAATACAGAAACACAGAAACAAGAGTAGATATATCTCTGCTTAAAACCAATTCTAGTCTGACGTGGTGGCACATGCCAGTAATGTCAGCACTCAGGAGGCAGAAGGATTGCCAAGAGTTCAAGGCCACATAGTGAGTTCAACAAAACAAAAAAATCCTAAAGCTGGGCATGCAGGAGGATCGCAAGCTCAAGTCCAACCTGGACAACTTAGTAAGACACTGTGATGAAAATAAAAAATAATAAAAAAAATTAAAGGGCTGAGAATATAGCTCAGTTTTAAGACCCTGGGTTTAATACCCAGTACCTCAAAAACAAACAGAAAACAAAACAGAAAAACCCCCCAATTCTACAGGAAAAGTCGAGAAAAGGGAAAAGGAGAGGTTATGAAGGAGCTATATTTTCACATTCATAGCATCTTCCTTGGAGTGCCCCCATAATGCATTTTAACACACCCTCCAGGACAGCACAAGATTATCAGGCCATTTTCATCTTTACATAACCATATTTGGTAGTGCTATACTGAAATGGACCATCTAAATACGATGAGCAAATAAAATTTCTTTCATTCATTCATAGATAGGGTCTCACTATGTAGTTCAGGTTCTTGAACTCACTATATAGCCCAGGCTGGCCTCAAAACTCGCAGCAAATCCTCCTGCATCAGCCTCCCGAGTACTGCGATTACAGGCCTACACCACTACGTCCAGCATTTCTGTTGTTTATTTGAAAAACAAAAGCCAGCTGGTTGAGGTGGCACATGCTTGTAATCCCAGCATTCTGGGAGGCTGAGGCAGAAAGATCACAAATTTGAGCCCAATCTGGGCAACTCAGTGTGACCTTGTCTCAAAACTAAAGTAACAGGGGTTGAGGATTTAGCTCAAGGGGGTAGAGCACATGCCTAGCAAGCCCAAGGCCCTGAGGTAGATCCCTAGCACCAGCTCCCCCGCAAAAGGAAAGTAACAAACACCCCAAGCCAAAAACCAAACCCCCAAACTCCATATATATATATATGACATAAATACACACACACACACACACACACACACACACACACACACACACACACGAGAGTAATTTATCAGATTAGTGCATAGAGTCCCAAAGTGAAATACGAAACTTCTGGTACAGTGCCCAAAGCAAGCAGTGGTTGTGTCCCTCAGCTGCCAGGCTCAGCCCCAGCCCCAGGCCCACAGCCTAATAGAGCTCTGACCTCGGTGGACTCCTCTTGCTCATTGATGACAAGAAAGGCATCCTCCGCAGCCTGTCGTTTGACATCTGCTATGGTTTGCTCCATTCGAGCTCTCTCTGTTGCAATCACTTCGAAGGCTTTTTGCTCAGCCTCAGCAACGGCCTTCTGTACTTCAGACATGGCCTGAATTTTCACCTTATTCACAGCTTCTTCTAGAAGAAAGTAACAGTAAAATCAACTGGCCGAGAAACCTTTTCCCTCCCACTCCCGAAGCATTTCTAAGAATGGAGAGAGTGGAAAAAAGATACACAGCTGTGAACACGTCTGTATGCATGCATACTTAGTCTCACAACTGTGCTTGTTCATACATGTAGTTGTGAGTTAGACATGAAGAGCAGGCGGGACTGTGCTACGGCTGGGGTACACAGGTAACTACACATCATCCACTCTCCCCACTTTGTGGTCAGGTTGTAATGGTGGTTAGGTGCCGTTGTACACGTCACTGTGAGAGGCTAGAGTCCCACAGAGAAAGTGGTCAACTCTACAAGGGCAGAGAAAGATCAAAAGATCAAGGAAATGTGTTTTGGTGGAGATGGTAGATGGAAATGAGTTTTTTTTGAAAAAGTCTTGCATGGCTTATTTGGTCTTATTTTCTAAAGGAAATGTGAATCCCCTAAAGCAATAGTGGTGAACCTGTGGTATGTGTGTTGTAGTGGACTGTTCGTATCACTTAAGAGCTCGAAAAGGTTCGCCATCACTGCCCTACAGGATTCTATGTGAGAAGAAAAGATTAACTGGGAGGTTGGAGCAGTGTTCCAGCTGACAGACTCTGAATTTATGAAGGAGCAAATGGTACCCAGGAGGGGCAGAGTCAGAAGGAAGGTGGTAGCATGGAAGGGTCTGGATGTGGAGGTGAAGGAGAATGGTAGTGCTAGGCAATGAATTGGAACGTGCAGAATGCTGGGGTGGAAGCAAGTGAGATGCTGTGATATTCTCTGGGACGTCTTGGTGTAAATGACCAAGGGGCAGTTAGATACAAGAGATGGAACATAGTAGAGAAACTTGGGCTGAAGATACGGATTTCAGCAGACTGCCAGGAGCCTCGGGCTTCCAAACTCTGGCTGGTCACCACCACTCTGCTTGGTTCCTAAACACGTCCTTCTCATCAGCACTATCATGCTCAGTTTCCACTGAGTGACACTCCACTGACATACTCTATGCCTTGATCCTCAGACCAATGAAGATGGGAACGACTTCCCACAAGTCCACAAGATGACACAACCCAGATGCCTAAGGAACTCCCTTACAGCTTAGCTCTTGTACACAACTCAGGCTCAAAAGAGGTTGAAACAATATTCTAGGCTACTGTGCTAGAACTTTCCATCTTACTGCAACAGCCTTAAAGAAAGGTCTTTAGCCTAGCAAGTGCAAGGTCCTGAGTTTGATCCCTAGCACCACCACCCTCTACCCCCCTAAAAAAAAAGAAGGAGAAAAAGAAAAGTCTTCACCCCAGGGGCCAAAGACTGGAGGCTTTTTTTTCTCCGAGGCTTGCAAAGGTCCACTGTGGCCCATTCCAGTCACCCTCCTAGGCTTCTTACTAGATGTTGGGTGGGTGTGAAAAGCTACCTACTGAGCCAACAGAACCATGCTCTCCGGTACATTTTATCTTCACAGTTTAAGGATGAATGACTCACTAAGAATCAATTTAGGTATCTGTCTTCTTGGAGGCCATCTAAAGTAACAGGTGGCACTGTAGCACAGCGGGATTCATATCTCTCCCACTCACTACCAAAGTTGGGCTCTTAACTACAACAGTTATTCAAGGGTCTTCCCAAGTAGTCAAGGCCACTAATGTGAAGGAGGTTGTATATGTAGTAATCTTTCTCTCTACTTTATGATTATCTTCATTTCCCATAATTCTATTCCATCTACAATCAATACAATCTACATTTTCTCATTCTTCAATTCATGTAGTTTTCCAAACTGTTTTATGTGGTAAAATATTTTATTAAAAATAGTATTTTATTGTGGTATCAAACTATAAATTAACATAACTACTCGTAGATATTTGGGCATTTTCCAGGTTGCTTCTTCCTCACCCAGAGAATATACTAAATAATATACTTAAAAATATACTAAAAAAAAAATATATATATATATATATCTATATATATATCTCGATATATATATATATATACACACACACACACACACACACACACAACAAACAGTACCTTTTTGTGCTAGGGAGGATGGTGCTGAAGACTGAACTCAGAGCCTGTCACAAGCTAGACAAGGACTCAATCACTGAGCTACACCCCAGCTCATAAACAATTTTTTTTTTTTGGTACTGGGGTTCTAACTCAGGGCCTTGCACTTGCTAGGCAAGCGCTCTACCACTTGAGCTAAATCCCCAGCCACATATACAATTTATGTCATATACATTTATGTTTAAGTCTAGACTATTCGGGATTGGGGACTTAGCTCAGTGGTTAGAGCACTCAGTGGTTAGAGTGGTCATTGACAAAGTAGTCTAAAATGGTGTCAATAACTGTATTTTAAGACTTTAGATGGCACATGCCTGTAATCCCAACACTCAGGAGGCTGAGGAAGGAGGACTGACAAGAGTTCAAGGCCAGCCTGGACTACATAGTGAGATCCTGTCTCAAAAACCAAACCAAAAATAAATTAAAAAATAAAATTTTAGTAGGGTTGGGGGTTTTGCTCAAGTGGTAGAGCACTTGCCTACCAAGTGCAAGGCCCTGAGTTTGATCCCCAGCATCCCCCCCAAAGAAAAAGACTTTAGGGAGCTAGGGATGGTGGATGCACTCTTGTAATATCAGTACAAGGAAGCTGAGGCAGGAAGTTTATGAGTTTGGGGCCAGCCTGGGATATACAGTGAGTTCACGGCTAGCCTGGATTCATAGTGAGACCCTGTCTCAAAAAATAACAAAACAAAACAAACAAAAAAACTTTGGAGGGGCTGGGGATTTAGCTCAGTAGTTAGAGTACTTGCCTTGCAAGCACAAGGCCCTGAGTTCGATCCCCAGCACAAAACAAAAACAAAACAAAACAAAAAAAAACAATAAACCTTGGAGACTAATTGATCAGGACTGCTTTATGTTGCAAGGAGGAAAAGAAGGCCAGTATTCAGATAAGGGTAACATTAATGATTTGAGGCCAGTTTTATCCTTTGTTTTATTGAAGCTGGCAGCTCTTATCCTCCTTTATTCTGGTAGAAAATGAGGCCTACCAAGAACAGTCTTTTTTTTCTTTTTTAAATTGGGGTGTGGGGTGGGAAAAGCAGATGGATAAAGAGCTGTGCCAAATGCAGAATTAAACAGATGTAGTGGCAGTGTGAACACAGTGTGTGAAGAGACTGGGCAGAAATGAATTAACTTATATCAAAATAGAGAGAAGAGCTGGTTACTTCATGCCTCAGTGTGACCCAGTCTAAGTGTGTAAAGGGACCAGAGAAAGCCAATTCCAAACTCCTGACCTGCAAAGCAATGTGACAGGCAACCCAGGATAAGCTGGAGGGGGAGAAGTATGAACTAAGAGCTCCATGAGGAGGAGCTCGGTAGACAACCCAAGGGCCAGTTACCAACCTCCAGTAGTTGCCCCTGCTTGTACAAGCTAGTGAGCACAGGCAGCCTGTACGCAGGCCACATACCTGTTTTCTTCCAGAATTCCACAGGGACATATCCCGTTCCTGGTCTACTGCTGAATTCCCGCTGAGAATCTGCAGCACAGAGATAAAGACCACAGGGTCAGAAGGTTGTCTTTAATGAACTGTTCTGGCTATCTCTCCTCTTCACAGTAGGCCCCCTACACTGTACAGTGTATTTTTTTTCCTCCCTTTCCCTTGGCCCAAACTCACTCTTCGAAACCCGTTTTTCCCCTACTCTTCAGTTTTTTTCCTGCCTTTAATAACTGTGAAACTTTGCCAATGTTTAAAAAAAAATCATAATTTTATTTTTTGCAGTGCTAGGGAATTGAACCTAGGGCCTCATGCATGCTAGACAAGTGCTCTAGCACTGGATCATATTATCCAGCCCATGAAACAAAACTTTATTAGGTTTCCCACTAACTACTTGATCAAACATTTAGTGCTAAACATGTCCTAATAAGGGCTAATATCAGATTATAAAACAGTATACTCTAATTTTTAAAACACATACACATGGGCTGGGGATTTAGCTCAGTGGTTAGAGCGCCTGCCTTCTAAGCACAAGGCCCTGAATTCAATCCCAGAATCAAAAAAACAAAAAAACCCACATGTATCAAACACATGTATCAAACATTAGCAGTATTTCAAAGGACCAAAATTAAAAGAGATCTTTCTTCTTTTCACTTACTGATGCGTCTGATCTTTCCCCTTATATGTGCTTCATGTGAATGTATGTGATATTGGCGACTATACCCAGACCCTTGTGCATATTAGGCAAGCCCTACCACTGACCTATACTCCTACCTACATACATGTTTCCAAGGCACTCCTATAATAAAAGCACATAGACACTTATAGCATATGTAAATTTCTGTCTATATATGTCCATGTCCCTCTCTCTTTTTTGGTTTATTTGAGACGGTCTCACTATGTAGCCCAGACCAGCCTTGAACTCGTGGCAGTCCTCCTGCCTCAGACTTCCGAGTGCTGGGATCACAGGCGTGTACCATCATGCTTGGCAATATTTTTTAACAGAAAATGATTCTATTGCTAAGAAAGTGTGAAAGCTAACTAAGGTAATTCAATGCTGCTGGTGCCTGACTTGTATTTTGTCTGAGCTTTCAAAAAATATTATATAAAATACATTTAAAATTTGCCTTTTTTTTTGAGACAGGGTCTTGTTAAGTATTCCAGGATGGCCTTGAACTCACTATGTAGCCCAGGATGGCCTTGACTAGTGGTAATCCTCCTGCTTCAGCCTCCCAAATGCTAGGATTACAGGTGTGCATCATCACGCCTGGCAGTTCACAATGTTTTTCAACTAAAACCACACCAAAGTCCAGAACATTTTCTCACCTCAAAAAAGAATGGTAACCCAGGCTGATCACTTAAAAACTCTGGTACCATTAATACTTTTGTATGAGTGGGCTCTCTGGGAAATACCATCACCACTGCCAACAAGGAAAGATGGAAGAACACTCTTTAACTAGATAAAAGATCTGGTTCCTGTGGCGGTACATCAAGCACTTACCAACCAAGCAAAGGCTGCTGGCTTCGGTCATCTGCACACCTTTGGTCATACCCTTGGCACTTGCCCTGTCCTCAACATTTTATGTCTGACAGAAGTAAAAGGTGGGAGGCTCTCAGCCCTACAGAGGTCTCACAGCCTGGAAGGGACATTTCCATTCTGTGTCCAGAAGCCAGAGAAATTGTTTTTATACTCTAACCCCAAAGAGACAGAAGTTAGGACTGTTGACTGTTTCGCTAAGAAAGCTAATGCCTGGCAGGTTATTGTAATGGGAGGCCAGACAGTGTGTATAGAGAGATAAAGCAAATGTGACAAAATGTTAAAATGTGGTTAAGCCAGGGGTGATGGTACATGCCTGTAATCCCAGTACTTGGAAGGCTGAGGCAGGAGGATCACCCTGAGTTTGAGGTCACCCTGAGCTACATAGTGAGTTCAACACCAACCCGAACTACAGAGTGAGACCCTGTCTCAACAAACAAGAAACAAGAGGCCCTGGATTCGATCCTCAACACTACGAAAAAAAAATTAAATTAAAAACAAAACAAAAATTTGGTTATGTAAAGATCAACAAAACTGACAGATTTTTAGCCAGATTGACCAAGAAAAAAAGGAAGATGTAAATTAGTAATATCAGATATGAAAGTGGAGCATTGCTGTCTAAGTTTACTAGGGTGGTCATAACAAAACATTACAGACCAGGTAGCTCAAACAACAGAATTTAGCCATTTTGTCTCAGTCTTTTGGCATAAAATTGTTCATGAAATTCTCTCGTAATAATGTTTGTTTTTGGAAGGCCAACAGTAATTGTTATGAGATAAACTGAGTCTCCTGTCAAAGTTCAGGTATCAAAAACCTTAACGTCCAGTACCACAGGATGTGGCTGTATTTGCAGATAGGGCCTGGTGCTCTTATAAAAAGAGCAACTGTGGACACAAAGACGAAAGATGATGCACATGTACACAGAGAGAAAAAGGCTAAGAGACTGGAAAGATGCATTTATAATCCAAGGAATGCTGAAGATCGCCAGAGAACACCAGAAGCTAAAAGAGGCAAGGAAGGATATCCCCTTAGACCTATCAGGGGCACCATCACCCTGCTTTGGACTTCACGCCTCCAACACTATGAGACAATGATTGTCTGTTGTTTCAAACTACCCAGCTTTGAGTACTTTGTTACAGAAATCAGGAAATGAATAGAGGAGTAACTCTTCATATCTGTGGATTTAGTAATGGTTTCTAAGAGATGATCCCAAAAAGACAACAAGAAAAGAAAGAAAAATATATAGTTCAGACTTCATTAAAATTAAACACTTGTGTGGTAAGTGAAAAAACAAAACAAAACATCTGGTCAAATAAACGCACTTGAGTGGTGACCATGATACTCTTTCAACTACTCTGTACTTGAAAGTTTCAAAAAAAAAAAAGAGAAAATTTCAAACTTCCCAGGCATGGTGACACACACCTATGATCCCAGCATTAGGCAGGCTGAGGCAGGAGAATGCTGTGAGTTTGAGGCCAGCTTGAACTACACAGACAGGCCCTGTCTCAAAAAACAAAAAAACTACTGTGAATGTACTAAATGTCATGAATTCTACAATTTAAATGGCAGATTTTAGCTGCATATGGTGGTGCACCTGTAATCCCAGCACTTGGGAGGCTGAGGTAGGATTACCAGGAGTTGGAGGCCAGCCTGGGCTACATAGCTAGACCCTGTCTCAGAAAACAAACAAGTAAAAAACTGGGAAATATTATCTTTAAATAGGAGCACAGAAAATTCTCTAAGACATTAATTTGTTAAAAAGGTGAGACTACGATTAGCCAGGTATGGTGGTACATACCCGTAACCGCAGTATTCTGGAAGGGTGAGGCAGGAGAACCCAAAGTTCAAGCCCAGTCTGGGCAATTCAGTGACTTAGTAAGACCTCGTCTCATAAAACCAAAAACAAAAACAAATTGTAAAAAAGGGTTGGGGCTGCAACTCAGTACAAAAGCCCTGGTTCAATCCCTAGTACCAAAAAAAATTAATGAGATCTTTTTTTTCTTTTTACATTACTGGGGATGGAACTGAAGGCTTGGTGCACTTTAGGGAAGCACTCTACCACTAAGCTACATTCCCAGGCCTTACAATTTTTTTTTAAATTTTAAGACAGGGTCTTGGGGTTGGGGATTTAGCTCAGTGGTACAGCACTTGCCTAGCAAGTACAAGACCCTGAATTTGAGCCCCAGCACCCAAAAACCCCTCCAAAAAAACAGGTAAAACAGTCTTGCTTAGTGGCCCAGGCTAGCTTCAAACTTGAGATCCATCCTCCTGTGTTAAGACTCCCAAGTAGCTGGGATTACAGGTATGTACCTCAATATCTAGCTGTATATGAAAACCTATTTATTTAGCATTACTAGAGATTGATCTCAGGGCTTTCACACTGAGCTACTTTCCCAGGCTTTTAAAACTTTTTTTGAGAACCATGTGGTGGCACATGTCTGTAAATCCTAGTACTCATGATGGTTGAGACGGGATTGCCGTGAGTTCGAGGCCAGCCTGAACTACACAGCAAGACCCTGTCGAATACATACACACATACATAAAAATAAATGTTTTAAGACAAGGTTTCGAATAGTCATAAATTATCCCGGCTGGGCTTGAACTTCTGTATTTTCCAAAATGAGCCATACAGCTTCACTGACAAACCTATCTTCACAACTCTGCTCTGAGAATTATACTCAATCTTAGTGAAAAGCCCAAGAAGTGACTGCTCTGAGAATTAAATGGTAATGTACATAAAGTAATGAGCTCAGGCTCCATCTCAATTATCAGAATTCCTAGAGGCAGGCCAGGGTAATAAGGGTTTCTCCAAGGTTCCCAAGGGGGTTCAAATGGGCACAAAGTGGGAAGCAATGATGAAATTGGTTTGCTTAGAATTTGGCACTCTTAGTTAAGGTCTTCAACCACACCAGGTGCATCACCTGTAGATCATGTGTATTTATTTTGTCTGTTGTAACTAGGGTGAAGCATTTATTTTGTTTTCGAAAATGAAATTTTTAAAAGTAAAAACTAAAAAGCAGTAAGTATGTAACATATTTAATGAAGTTCTACTAAGAGTTCAGTTATAAAGCTGGGCAATACTGGCATATGCCTGTAATCCCAGCACTTGGGAGGCTGAGGCAGACTGTGAGTTTGAGGTCAACCTGGCTACAAAGTGAGTTCAAGACCAGCCTAAATTACATAGCAAGACTCTGTTTCAAAAAAAAAAAAAAAATCTAAACAAAGACTTTAAATATAGGAAGAGTGACAGTTTTTCAGGTCAGGAAAAACGCTGCCATTTGAGGGGGTTGGTGCTGGGGATCGAGCTCAGAGCCTTGTGCCTGCTAGGCAAGCGCTCTACCACTCAGCTAAATCCCCAACCCCCAAATGCTGACATGTTTAACAGAATGAGCTACCTTCACAAGCAGAAATTTTGCCTACAGGTTATTTATTTATTTTTTTTTAATAATACTTGTGATTTAACCTAGGACCTTCACACTGAGCTATATCCCCATCCCTTTTTAAAATTTATTTTGAGACAGGGACTTGCTAAGACTCTAGCTGCCCTGGCTGGTTTGAATTTGCAATCCTCTTGCCTCAGACTGCTCAGTGCTGGGATTACAGGCATGTGCCATCACATAACCTGCCCTCAGGTTTAATTAGTGTCGGTGCCTCTCACTTAGCTTCTTTGGTTTAGTAAAAGAATGTACTTTACTATTTACTTATTTAGGGTATCAAACTCAAGGCCTTAAGCACTCTACCACTGAGCTAAATGCCCGAACCCTAAGAACACACTTTGAAATTCAGTTTCTAGCCAGGCACGTAAACCAGCCATGGGGAGGCTAAGGCAGGAAAATGGCAAGTTCAAGGGTGGCCTGAACCATCTAGCATGTTCAAGGCTGGCCTGGACCGCAGAGCAAGCCTGTCTCAAAACTAAAACATAATGAGGGCTAGGGACATACCTCAGTGGGAAGGCCCTGAGCTCAATCCCCAATATCACCATCGAAAAACCAAGTAGCATCCCTGGCAGTGTCCCAACATTTCTTCCCCCAGAAGCAATCACTTTCAACTTTTAACTGATTTCCCTGACATATCTTGCTTTTCTAGTTGTAGACATTATTCTACCTGTATTGACTTGCCAGGGGGAAATATCCCTTACAGTTGTTCTCTCCACTCTCCTAGTGATACACCCTGTCCCATCAATAGTCAACCATAGAGAATCTATGTAAACCCTAGTCACTGTGGAGTTATGCAGTTCATATTCCAGGAATCTTTTTTGGGGGAGTGGGGTACTAGAGGTTAAACTTTAGGGCAATGTACCACTGAGCTACATCCACAGCCCATTTTCTTTGAGACAGGGTCTGGCTAAATTGCCCACACTGGCCTGAAACTTGCAACTATCCTGCCTCCGCCTGCTGAGTAACTGAGGTTATAGGTATGTGCCACAGTGCCTGCCTCTATAAATCTGTTCATTTTCCTAAATAAATTTTTGCTTTTTTTTTTTTTGTGCCGGGGATTGAACTCAGGGCCTTGTGCTTACAAGGCAGACACTCTGACCACTGAGCTAAATCCACAGCTGCTTTTCTTGAAGTTAACAATTCACTTATGTGCTCTTGGACTCTCCCTTTCTTTTTTGGGCAGTAGTGGGGACTGAACTCAGAGCCTTCACACTGACCCCTTGTCTTTTTTTAAAAAAAGATTTTGGGACAGGAACTTGCTAAATTGTCCAGGCTGAGTTCAAACTCATGATTCTTCAGCTTCGCATCCCAGAGCGCTCAGATTACAGGCAATGGGCTGTTTCTTATGTAATTATTTTAATTCAATTTTAAATTGTCTTCTTTTATAAATATTTTCTCAGTTTCACTTTAAGGAAATCTCAAGCAAGCATTTTGGGCCATTCCAGTGTGAACTGGCGCTTTCCAGGGTTACTTTACCTCTGCTGCTTGTGGGCCTCCCTCACCATCTTAGGCATTCTCTCTCTTTCCTGTGTTGGATGTCAGTTTAATCAGTGCCAGGTCTCCCACTCTCCCACTTCTTGGTTTATTCCCATGTATCAACGAATATCTTCTAGCAGTGACCATGAGAAAAGGTAGATGTATTTTTCCAAAAAGTGAAGGTTGTTAATCTAATACTAATTTTTATTTTTTGAGACAGGGTCTCCTTATTCCAAGCTGGGCTTGAATTCATGGCAATCCTGCTTCAACCTCCCAAGTGCTGGGATTACAGGCATGTGCCACTACACCAGACTTTTTTTTTGTTTAAGTGTAGAATTCTAAATTAAAATAATTTGCTTTCAAAATGATCTCTTTTTTAGTTTGTTTTCAGTGTGGTATTTACTTGGTAGAGTGGTTCTCTCAGTTCTTGGGTTTTTATTTATAATTCCTTTTGTTTTGTCAGTCAGGCTCTGCAATTGTAGCTCAAGATTGTTTTGAACTAAGTAGCCCAGGCTGGTCTCAAACTTGCAGTGATGCTTCTGTCTCAGGCTCCTAAACACTTTGATCACAGGCATGAGCCACTATGCCAGCCACTATGCCCTGCAGTTTTTTTTCCCCTTATGGTACTGGTGATTGACCCAGGGCCACACATGCTAGGCAAGTGTTACTCTAACGCTAGCTACAACCCCAGCCTTTTTTCTTTTTTGGTGGTGTGTGGGGGGTGCTGGGGATCGAACTCAGGGCCTCTGTGCTAGCAAGCGCTCTACCACTAAGCTAAATCCTCACCCACCCACCTACCTGCCCCCCTTTTATTTTGAGACAGGGTCTTGCTAAATTGCCTACACTGGGCTTCAATTTGTAATCCTTCTGCCTCAGGCCCCTAAATAGATGAGATTAAAGGTGTGAAGCCAGAGTATGAGGTGGGTAAATCTAATTTTCCTTTTTTCTCCAGGGATTTAACAATTTTTTTTTTTAAATTTTCTTTTCCCTGAAGGGCTGCTGTTAACTCCCACTTCTGTCTCTGTCTCTAGTTTCCACCTTTATCATTAGAGGCTTACACTTGGAGTCTGGTCAGCTTTAACTGCTCACACCACTAAAAAAGGGATGGTGCCTGTACACTGTGCTGTAACTACAGGCAGTTTCCCCGAACTTGTCTGCTTACTGGACCCACTACACATATATTATCAGGTTCTTGGCTCCCTGAATCCTAACTTCCAGGGAAAGTCCTGGAATATTTATTTGTAGTAGAAACTGAGGGTGACACTCAACTGTGAGGAAAAGCTAATATCTGAGTCCACTTCTTTCCTTTTAAAAAAAATTTTAATTGTAAATCATTAGTTAACAAGTTCAAAAAAAATTTTTTTTTTTTGTGGTACCGGGGATCGAACTCAGGGCCTTCAAAAATATTAATGTAAAATTTAATGAAAAATATGAAGCAAATGAGATAGGATACAAGGAATAAAGGTAGGTAGAAAGGAGAAAGGAAATAGGAATTTTAAATTGTACTTTAAAAAAAGAACTGCAGTTTCAGGACACAAAAATTACTCAGGTCTTTTTCTTATACTCAAAAAAATCCCCACGGGTCTCCCCCCCGCCAAGGGTCTTAAAGACACAATAAGCCTGTGAATTGGGCTCTGGGCCTGTGCCTTTCACCTGTCAACTGAACTTCATCTCACAGACCTCCACCCTCGAGGAAGCAGCAGTACTCCTGGGCAGCAGATTGCACCTTCAAACCCACAGAAGTGGACTGCACTCTTTAACAGCCTGCCAGAAGGGCGCTGACAGACAGCAGGAATACACATCCAAGGCCATCGGTCTTGAAGACAGCCCTAAGGCCCCCTAAATATGGCATAACCAACTCTGAGTCATAAGGGCCTGCTCTCTTGAGTGTGTATTCTTAGTTTACTTTTTGTTTTTTGGAGACAGGTTCTTACCATACATTTTAGGCTGGTCTTGAAAGCCCAGGCTAGTCTCAAAGTCAGTGATTCTCCTCCCTCAACCTCCTGAGTGCTAAGATTACATGCATGTGCCACCATGCCCAGCTTTCTTGAGTGTGTACTTTTAAATGTCTAATAAACCCTTCCTGTGCCTCTTAACAACTAGCCTGAAAATTCTTTTCCTGCTACTGGAGTCAGGGAACCTGTAATCCAATTTCATGGGTAGAGTGTGAACCTCTTTGGAGGGTCAGGTGACAGTGAACACTCATAAACCTCAGATCAAGACAGAGAACACAAGGCTGGGGATGCAGCTCATGAAAGAGAGTTTGTGTAGCATGTGCAAGGCCCTGCATTCAACACCCCCGTACCATAAAATAAATAAAATAAAGAATAAAAAAAGCAGCCAGCAACCTCAAGTCCCCAACAGGTAAGTAGTGGTGTGAGCCACACCAATGTGCAAACCTGCTTGCCACACAGGTCCTCCTGTCCTGAGAAGGACCAACAAGGAGTGAGTGCTCACTAACTCTGCCCATGGCCTACAACTCAAAGGAAGCCACTCTCCTTGCTCCGTAAGATGCATCTTCTTTTTCTTTACAGTTTTCATACTTATTTAGATGAATCACAAATTTTCACATGCCTGTAAACCAAAAAAAACCCTCTCTAAATTCCTTAACTGTTTAAATCACCTGGTGAATCTGTTCACTGGCTATGCCCAAGGACATTGTGCAATGGAGGAGAATGCTACTCAAAGTGCTGTTGCTGTCCAAGAGAGAAAATTTATGCCAGGATGCAAGCCAACTGTCTTTGAACACAACTTGTAGTTTGGCTGATGCTTCGCAGTAAGATTTCCTTGATTAAACTGCCCAATGCATCCTGGTGCAAGCCTCTTATCACAGACCAGTAACAGCGTCTGTAGTAGTTTTAGCTCACATTTTAAGGAGCATGTTTGCTCAAAATATGAATTATGCTTTTCTTTTACACTACAATGTGTATAAGAGAAACATTTTATATGTATAGATCATGATATTAAAAGACATTATTTAAATCAGACAGGTAGATAGTACCCTTAAATGTGGTAAAAGGAAACACTGAGCTGGGCCTATAATCCCACTACTCTGGGAGGCTAAACTGAGGCAGGAGGATCACAAGTGAGCCCAGCTTGGACAATTTAATGCCCAAAACTAAAAATAAAGGGCTGTCTGGGGTTGAGGATTTAGCTCAAGTGGTAGAGCACTTGCCTAGCAAGTGCAAGGCCCTGAGTTCGATTCCCAGCACCAAAAAACAAACAAAAAGACAAAAATAAATAGGGCTGTGGATATAACTTAACATGAAGACCCTGGGTTCAATCCCTAGTACAAAAACAGACAAACCATAACAAAGTAAGGAAACTAGGATTTATGAAATGATAAGCCTACAGTGACAATACAATTTATCACCCAAATGGTCATTGTTCAGTGTGGTGACAGCAATAATTATGATAGGACACAGATATAAATTAGGACTGTCCCAGGAAAATATAAAAATATAGCACTGTTTAAATGACTCCAGCAAGATTTGTAATCCTGGGTAGAGAACAGCTGGCTTGCAATGACAGCTTGCCCTGCATTCTACCATTCACCTGTATGCACACTCATTGATGGGAGGATGTGCCCTGGATAGAGAACTTTAGTAACGTTTCCAGGTTGTTACAGGGAATATCTGTAAGGGAATAAGGGTGAGGGAGACCTGTCTGTTTCTGAAGTTTTTAAACAAGGAATCACATCACAGCTGGAACTACTGACATCGTGCTGCGCCAAACACCTACAAAATGGTGCTAATCTGTGGTTGGCTCGAAAGCCATCACTGTGGGAAGGGTGGGAGTGCGGGATCCCTGAGCCACTTGGTGTTGGACGCATACTATTAGTCCTGGCTGTGCTTCCATTTTTTTCTTTAGGTTTTTTTTTTTTTTTTTTCCT
The DNA here is from genome assembly GCA_004026905.1 of Hystrix cristata. Classification (NCBI taxonomy): domain Eukaryota; kingdom Metazoa; phylum Chordata; class Mammalia; order Rodentia; family Hystricidae; genus Hystrix; species Hystrix cristata. Next base: position 50,857 of record PVJO010008435.1, on the reverse strand, counting down.
TCCTCTTGCAGTCCTTTTGAGACTAACAGCTGTCTTCTCTGGAACAAGCTAGGTCTGTCATAAGAAATTCATTCCCCTTGGTGAACATTTAGAAGCTTTAAAAAAAAAAAAGTGAGTAGGTGGGTAAATAGTGTGTTCACAGATGGCCTGTCACTTGGCTGTGCCTTTGGGTGGGGGCACATTTACATTACTGGGTGAAAGTGAAGAAACCGCTGGGGGGATAAATCTGGCTTCCTGGGTAGCCCTGAGAGAGGAGCTGCTCTTGTCTCTGCTGCTTCAGGCTGGGGAAAGGTAAGACGGGGCAATCCAGCTTCGTACAACCAACTTTCTACAGGCAATGGTTCATAGTAGTATTTTCCTGGATGGGGAGTTGTGGGGCAAAGAGGCAGAATGAGGTAAACACTTTCAAGGCAACTGTGAGGAATAAGTGATGATATCCAAGTACCTCTCTGTGATATTATGACAAACCCATTTTGTCCTCAGTTTCTGGCTCATTGCTCCTCTGAGATGGGCCATAGGAACTTGAATTTCTTTTCCATAAGGCAGGCCATAAAACTTCTAATCCCCTACACTCTTTCTGTTTTGGAGTTGGTCGAAAGGAAATTCTCTAATCTACTCCTATTTGAAAATAGGTCCTAAGACCCTCCTTATTCCAGGGAGGTCCTACTCCATAGTTTGGAGGAAGGAATGCTGCAGAGAAGCTAAGAATGCTGAAGCAGACAGGCCTTGCTGAGTTTTCCTGTCCAGTCTGCTAGCATTAGATGAGTAATGAAGTCTTCATAAAACCCTAACAAGGTTTGGAGTTTCTGGGTTAGCCGAACATCACTGTAGAGGTTCCTAGAGGGTGGCAGGTACTGAGAAGGCATGGAAACTGTGCCCCTCCCCCTATACCTTGCACAGTACATCACTTCACTGGTAGCCTTTGTAATATATTTTACAATAAACTGATAAATGCTTTTCTCTTGAGGTTTTGGAGTCGTTGTTGTTTTTGGTACTTGGGATTGAACTCGGGACTTTCACACAGAACTATATCCCCAGTCTTTATTTTTTGAGACAGCATCTTGTTAAGATGCCCAAGCTGGGCTCAAACTTACAGTCCTCCTGCCTCAGTCCCCCAGCATGCTGGCATTACAGGTGTGAGCCCCCACTCACACCACATTCCTGATATCTGTGAGCCACTCAACCAAACAAACTGAACCCGAGCAGGGGGTTGTGGGAACCCTGATTTATAACCAATAGGTCAGAGGCATGAGTAAAACAACCTGGGGTACCTATAGGGGGGCATTGTGGGGAAAAAGCAGTCTTCGGGACGGATGCTCTGGACTTGGCATCTGACAATACCTCCAGGTAAACAGTGTCAGAACAATTGGATTAGAGGATACCAACATGTTATCTATTGTTGCAGGATGGCTTGCTTCCTGGTGGAGAGAAATCCTCACAGCTTTTATGGTCACAGAAATCTTCTGTGTTGATTGCTGTGTGAAAGCAGAGGAGGTAAAACAGACAGTATTTTTCTTGATAGGTAGTACATTTAATCAGGCTGACCTTTTTCTTCGGTACGTCCAGGCTGGGCTTGAACCTGTGATCCTCCTGCCTTAGGGTTACTGGCATGCACCACGCCTGGTGCCATTTAGGCTTTCACAACCAAACACTGTTTGATCATTATGCTGTGTGTGTGTGTGTGTGTGTGTGTGTGTGTGTGTGTGTGTGTGTCTGGAGAGAGAGAGTGAGGAAAATATTTTTCCTTTACTTTCTGTACTCGCTCTTGTCTTCCCAACTCCACAATCTAGCACCACTGTTCTTTAAAGTCAAATAGATTTGGCACATTAGATGGGGTCCACAGGGTGGTGTTTGCTGGGTTTCCGTCAGACTCTGCCCTTACCACTACTTAGAGAATCTGCACTCCCGGGGCTGTGCTGCCTGGAAACCAACTCGGTCCCTGTTTTCCTCATCTCTGTATTTTCATTAAATCGCCTTTTCCAGTAGTTCAGTTCTTCCCGATCAGATTCCTGACAACGCCTCAGAACTGCCATGGAGCGCCTGGTTTTTTCCACCATTTCCATTATGCAATTCAGGGCCTGAGCCAGAGAGAAAGCCAGACAGAGATGAGATGAGGAAATTCAAATAATGAATACGGAAAATCGAAGACATGCAAACACAGTATTTAAAAAGATGAAGGTTCCAATTCTTTACAGGTTTAGGAATACCACATTTACATTCGAAAGCCTTTTCTGTACCTTCTTATGAAATAGATATAGTCATCCCTCAGTATCCATGGGGGTTTGGTTCTAGGACCCCGGTGGATACCAGGTCATGGGTGCTTGCATGCCTTGTATAAGATAGTGCAGTATTTGCTTGTAGTCTGCGCAGTCTCCTATACCTTATAAATCATCTCTAAATTACTTATAATACCTAATATTTAAATCCATGTAAATAGTTACACTGCATTGTTTAGAGGATAATGACGGGAGAAAGTCTGGACATGTTCTGTGCAGATTCTTTTTTTTTTTTTTTTTTTACTCCAAATGTTTTCTTTCCTTTTAAAAATTTTTAAAAATATTTTGTGGTACCCAGGATTGAACCCAGGGCCTAGTACATAGTAGGCAAGTACTCTACCACTGAGTTACAACCCCATCCCTGTCCAAAAATTTTTCTATCTGTGGTTGGTTGAATCCTCAGAGGTACAATCTGTGGATGTGAAATCTATGGATACACAAGGCCAATTTTACACACACACACACACACACACACACACACACAGTTTACTTACAGCTACATGTTCCTTAACAACAAGGACATGTTCTAAGAAATATATCACTGGACAACTTCATTGTTACATACACCTCATAGTATGTATTTATACTATGCCAGCTTTGACTTCAGTAGGTGGTACAGTATAATCTTATGGGATAAAGAGCATAAACATGGTAGGTCATTGACTGAAGTATGCACATGACTTTCATTTTTTGGATACCAAAATCATGCTTTTCATATTTTTTAGGGTTGAAGCAGCCACATAGTTTCATTATAATATGGTTCATTAAAGATTGATTAAACCATAGTAAATCTCTGCCTAAATATACCAAGTCATTTGATAAAGCTAGAGTTTTTTTTTGTAGATGTAGTGAAGGGTTTTATTTTATTTTTTCATGTTTTCATATGTATTTTAATGGTACATTTTAAATATGCGTAACAATAACATTCACCATAGGGAAAGCTAGAGACTCATAGAAATTTACTCAGAGAAAAAGGACCTGGAACAATGAACTCTCAAGAAGGAAAAGCTACATTTTAAGCAGACACTACATCTTTTCTTTCCTCTTTAGAGAGAGGGGGACTCTCTGAGCTTACATTCTATACTAGTGCACTAATTCTTGTTTGTATTTGAAGTTTTTTTTTTTAAATGCTTTCTATTGAGTACCAATTCTTGTTTTTATCTGGAGGAGATCCATTTATTTAACACTCACTATATGCTAGGCCTTATGATAAGCACCTTATATATTACAACTCTCCTGTGAATTCAAAATGCTACACTTAAAATATATGTAAATAAATAAAGGCTAAAAGAGGTGACACAATTTACCCAGCAAGCAAAGAGAAGTGGCAAAGCTGCAAACTGAACTCACAGCCTTTGCTTTAATCGTTTACCAGAGGACTACTTAATTTATGATCTGAAGAAATCGTGCCACCAAAATTTGGGAGTGATTGAAGCTTTCTAGTCGAGGGAGTAGCAGATAAATCAACTTTTATTAAAAGCAAAGGATATTATAGTCACTTCCAGCATACATGAACTATTGGTAGTATTAAGAATTAAAAATAATAAAGAGTTGTAGAGAAATTAAACATGCTAGGATTCTTACATGGTCAAGATGTTTCCATTCATCAGCCCATTCCCTTTCTGTCAATCGGTGATCTACCAATTCATCCTGATAGCTTCCATTTATACCTATTAGAAATTAGAGATTAAATTTGAGTGTACTAGTAAGGGAATGTTTCACATTGGAATGTGGGACCACAAAATGCAATGACCAAGTAAAGACGTGTGTTCAGATTATACAAAATGTGATTAAAATACATGGTGAGTGTTTAAATTAAAAAATTCATTACAGAAGATAGATACATTGTCATTACACCCCTCAAAATACTCTCCCTCACTTCCAACACACTTAACCCACTGTTCTTGCCACTTTGTGAAGCAGTTCTGGAAGTCTACTTTTGTGAGTGTTTTTACGAGGTACTGGGGATTGAATCAGTGATCAAAAATACAGTGAATCAGGCAAGTGCTGTGGCACATGCCTGTAATCCCAACACTCAGGAGACTGAGACAGGAGGGTCACCACAAGTTTGAGGCCAGCCTGAACTACACAGAGACCATGTCTCAAAAAACCAAAAACCACACCAACACAAAACAGTGAATGCTGTTGCCAAGAGTCATCCAACAGAAGAGCAGGCTTATAAAAATAGTACAATGTGTGTGTTCGATCCCCAGCACCTGCCCCCCCCAATAGTATAATGCATCTTCATCCACTTTATTTACCAAATGTGGCAATGTACAACTTCTGGGTCTTCCCCCAAAGCAAAATGACCATGAAAGGTAAATGTTTTGAATCAGTTCAAGATACCAAGGCAGCCACCAACAGTGCAACTGAAAACATGAATAAAAAAACACTTTCAGAACTGCTTCAGAAAATGGCAGAGATGGGATGTATATTTGACTCTAGGGGGAGAACTCTGAGGGGGGATTAATGGCAATAGGTCTTTTAGTATAATAAATCTCCCCATATTTTTCGATCACATCATGTAGTGTCCCAACAAATCAACTGTGAAAGACAAACAGCCCAAAAGAAAAACAGGCAAAAGAAATAAACGGGTTATGTCATAGATAAGAAAGTACACATAAACCATAACATGAAAAAAACTCCTCAAACTGGATAGCATTTAACACGCAAAATATTCCAAAAATTAAAATGTCAGATAATACCACGTGTTGGCAAAGATGTACAATACAAATACTTATCCACCAACACTATACTATGTACTGAAAACAGCTGAGTACTGCTAACATTGGATACACACCAAAATTTCTAGGACTGCAAGGACTCTGTGAATAAAGGGTATACTCAATCAAGAGCTGACCAGTATTTTGAGAAACTCTAGTTCATATAGCAACACTGCACATAGTCTTTGAATCAGAACATTCCTGCTGTCAGTCTGAATTTATAGGTATTGTATTCATATTGGTTCTGTATCAGTGAAAGAATTTGCTTCTTTTGCAGCATTAACATACTGTTTATTGTGTTACTGTAAGATATTTACTTTTTTGTGGTACCAGGATGGATCCCAGAGTTTCCAGCAAGCTAGGCAAGTGCTCTATCATTGAGCTATACTGTTCAGCCCAAATTTTTCTTATATATTAAAGTTAGGATAAAATTTTGACCCTGAAATTATGGATCTAAGGTAGGCTTTATGGTATCCTTAAGGAGAGCAAAACAGGCGATACATTTGTTTAAAAACTGGGGTTGCATGATGAATGGTTTGGTAAGGACTGAGAACCATGACAAGGCACACATTTCCACACATGTCTGGCAAAAATTAAAGAATCTGTAAGGTGGGCTGGGGATTTAGCTCAGTGGTTAGAGTGCTTGCCTTGCAAGCACAAGGCCCTGAGTTCAATCCCCAGCACCAAAAAAAAAAAAAAAGAAGAAAGAATCTGTAAGGATCTTAGCAGACAAATGGTTGAAGAAACCTAAAAGAAACCATCAAGGTAGATGATCTGTAGTACACTTGAAAAGGGAAAAAAGTTTTTCTCTTCTTGTGGGTTTTTTTTTTTTTTTTTTTTTTTTTGAGACAAGGTATTACTTTGTACTACAGGCTGGCCTTGAATTCCTGGCAATTATCCTGCCTCAGCTTCCTGAGTGCTGAGATTACAGGAGTGTGCTACCATGCCTGATTAAAAACTTTTTTTCTAAAACAGAAATACAAGTAAAAGCTGGGTGTGGTAGTGCATGCCAGT
>PVJO010008435.1:25987-44744 GCA_004026905.1 Hystrix cristata | reverse complement strand
TGAGGCTACATAATGAGTTCAATGCCAGTCTGAACTATGTAGCAAGATCTCGTCTAAAAACAAACAAACAAAACATAAAATAAAAAACAAAACACAAAAAAACAAGTAAAAAGCTGGACCTGAACTCAGCTATGTGTGGTAGTTCCTTTATATCTCGTCTTTAAAAAGGAAGTAATAGTTTGGGACTTCTGTGAGGATTAAATGACCTAAGGCAGTGGTAGACTTGGTCCCTGCTGGTGGCTGAGAATCCACTTCCTTCATAGCCTTCACATTCAGCAAGCACTACCTGAAGACAGCAACTCTAAAAGGGATGCGGGGGTATATTAAAATTTTTTTTTTTACTCTACAGGTTGTCCAAAACCTGGAGATGTAGGGGAAACTCTGGAATAGAATAGCCCTTTGCTTCTCTGCACTGACATGTGTTCAGCAGGTAAACTCTGAGACTCTTCTGCAATAAACTTGTCTGAGCACATGGAAAAAAAGCCCTATCCAAAACTGATCTCAGATTAGGTATGTTAGGGTTTCTCTTTCTTTGGGGGGGAGGGGTGCTGGGGATTGAACTCAGGGCCTTGTACTTGCTAGGCAGGTGCTCTACCATTGAGCTAAATCCCCAACCCCTTCTTTGTTTTTGTTTCTTCCTAAATTTAATGGTACTGAAAGCTCACGATTCAGGGATTCCAAATGTCACAATAAGCAGAGGTGGCACGGTCATCTCCATTTTAGTAATGACTGCTTGGAGGCTCAGGACGCCTAGGCAACAACCAAGATTACACAGCTGGTTAGGTGTTAAACCAAGACTTAAATGTGGGTATATGTCAACTCTTGTCCATGTAGATTCACCTTCAAGACCATATATTTTACATCTTTCTTAATTTTATTTTTTTTGGTGCTGGGGATTGAACTCAGCCTTGGGCTTGGCTAGGCGAGCACTCTAACCACTAAGCTAAATTCCCAATCATCTTTCTTAATTTTAAAAATTTTATTCTAAAATACACTTATACAAGTTACAAGAATAATATAAAGAATTATATACCTTTCATATATATTTCCCAAATATCAAGATTTTATCTCATTTGCTTTAAATTCTCTATTTTGTTCTGAACCATTTCAAAAATAAGTAATACCCTTTAATTCTTCAGTGTATTTACTACCCCACTCATTTTTTTTAAGGTTTTTTGAGGCAGAGTTTTGCTATGTAGTTGAGGTTGGCCTTGAATTCACTATGTAGCCCAGACTGGCCTCGAAAAGACAGGGATCCACCCTGCCTCAGCCTCCCAAGTGCTAAGATTATGGGTTGCACCACCACATCCAGCTCTTTCTCACGTATTTTTCTTTTTTCTTGGTTGGAGGCAGAGATAAGATTTATTGATGAACTTGTTACGAAGTGGGGGAAGGCAGTGTAATCCTTCAGGAGTGCAAGGCCCGCCACTTGTGTAGAGGACCATGATTCGGGATGTATTTCACCCCACAACCATAAGGGATGAGGCGCTTTTCAGCCACCAAGTCTTCAAATTCATCTGCATTGAACTTGGTGAAGCCCCATTTCTTTGAGATGGCTCACGTATTACTATATTCATTTTTTAACTTTTTCAGACCTCCTTCTTGATAGTATACTACTTCTAGCATATGACGATAGCAAAAACATATGAAGTGAGCTCAATATCAAATGAGATAAACTATAGTTCTAATATTCTTCTTTATATATTTTTTGGTGGGGTGCTATTGAGATTGAACCCAGGACCTTTGCATTTGGCTATATTCCCAGACCTTTTATTTTTTTCTAGTACTGAGGATTGAACCCAAGGCTTCCAAATCGAGCTCCAACCCTTACCCATTTGTAAATTTCTCATTCTGAGACAAGGTCTCACTAACTCACTAAATTGCCCAGGCTGGGCTCAAACTTTTGGTTCTCCTGCCTCAGCGTCCCAGAGTACTGAGATTACAGGAATGTGCCATCATACCCAGCTGACATTGTTTTTTGTTTGTTTGTTTGTTTAGACAGTCTCATTATGTAGTTCAGATTGGCCTTTAACTCACTACATAGTGTATGCTCACCTTGAACTGGTGGCTATCTTCCTACTTCAGCCTCCCAAGTGTTAGGATTATATGCATGCACTACCACGCTTGGCTGTTTTATTAGAAGAACAAAAACAACTGGGGATTTAGCTCAGTGGTTAGAGGGCTTGCCTAGCAAGCACAAGGCCCTTAGTTTGATCCCTGGCACCAAAAAAAAAAAAAAAAAAAAAAAAAAAAAAAAAAAAAAAAAAAAAAAAAAAAAAAAAAAAAAAAAAAAAAAAAAAAAAAAAAAAAAAAAAAAAAAAAAAAAAAAAAAAGAACAAAAACAATGATGATATTATTTTACTTTATCATTCAGTAGGAAAAAAATCCAGGTATTCTGTCTCAATTTAAAGCATTTTCATGCTATCTAGTCACTTACCAAGACTGTGGTGCCTCTCACGAACTTCCCGATGTTCTAGCATCTTGTTGGGTTCCCGATACAGGTGGGAAGTTGCAATATCTTCTAAGGTGTAGTGCTGAAGAGGTGGAGGAGTAGGGTGGAACTGGCCGCTAGGATTCATAAGTGGCACAGTGAGGGCAGGACTATGCCGAGGAGCAGGGCTGATGGTACACACTCTCTTAGCAGGAGGGTCAGGAGGAACAGTATCTCTATCAAAATTCCCTTCTTCCCTCCTGTAGAAGAACCAGACAGAGTATCTTAGCCTGTCAACAAGCGTTCATGTAGACACTTCTTGAGCACAGATCTGTTATATACTGTGCTAGGTATAGTACTTTCCCAAGCAGGAAGACTGTAAGTAAAGGGTTTTTGGTTTTCAGTACTGGGGATTGAACACAGATCCTCACATACAGTATGTTTATACCTTACATCTCATCTTCAGCCTTTCTAAGAAAAGGTTTTTTTTGCTGGATTTTTTTTTCTTTTATATTTTTGAGACAGAGTCTCCCTGGGCTAAGTAGTGAGGTTCCCTGGCCTTGAACTCACTATGTACCCCAGGCTGGCCTGGAACTTGCAGCGATCCTCCCACCTCAGCCACCCAAGTGCTGTGATTACAAGCATGTGCCATAACGTCCAGTTGGTTGGTTTGTTTTTGAGACAGGGTCCCATTATATAGTTCAGGCTAGCCGTGAACTCACATCAATCCTGTCTCAGTCTCCTGAGTGGATTATAAGCATTTACCACCATGCCTAGCAACCTTCCCTTTTACTTTGAGAAAGGCTCTCCATAATGTTGACCAGGTTGGCCTTGAACTCCTGGAACTCTTGCTTCAGCCTCTGAAGTAGCTGGGACTGAGGATTTGCCCCACCATGCCCAGGTTAGGAAAGGTTCAATGTGCAGCATGAACTGAACTGTCTTCAGGGGCCAGGAATATTCTATTAATTGCTGAATTAAAAGATGGACATGGTGATGTATACCTGTAATCCTAGCCCTTGGGAAGGCTGAGGCAGGAGGACTGCCAGGAGTCTGAGGCTAGCTTGAGCTACACAGAAAGACCCTGTCATTCATTCATAAATAAATAGATAGATAGCCAAATTATTCCAGCACTAAGAAAGAAGTCAACAATCTATAATCAAGCAGAAACATCTAAATTGTCATGAGGAAAAGAAAGACTAAATAAATGACAACATTTTTCTATGAGAGAAATATGGAGGAATAGCCAGGTATGGTGGTATACACTGGAACCCCAGCATTCAGGAGGCTGAGGCATGAGGATCACCAAGAGTTCAAGGCCGCCCTGGCTACAGAGTGAGTTCAAGGCCAGCCTGAACTACATAGTGAGACCCTGTCTCAAAAAACAAACAAACAAAAAAATCCCCAACAGAGTTTGATCCCTAGCACCAAAAAACAACAACAACAACAACAACAACAACAACAACAAAACCCTCAAAAAAACCAAAAAAGAAATATGGATGGCTATGGATCCAACTATGTTTAGGAATGTCTTAAAGTCAGATTTGTTACTGTTGAGGCAAGTATTTGAGAAGAAACAAAAAAACCAAAAATTTTTTGAGACAGTCTTATTATATAGATTCGGCTAGCCTCCTACTTGCTATGTAGCCCAGGCAGAATGAACTCGTGGTCCTTCTGACTTAGTCTCCTGAGACCTGGAATTGTGTAACAATGCCTAGTCTGGGAAGAAACAAATTTTTTTTTTTTTTTGAGACAGTGTCTCACTATGCCGTTCAGACTTGCCTCGAACTCATGGTGATCCCCCTGCCTCAGTCTCCCAAGTGCCAGGATTACAGCCATATGCCACCACGCCCAGGAAGGGACAATTTCTTACACAGAAGAGAAAGGCTCATCCGATGAATCCTCTTATGACTTAGTGGAATTTTTGGTCATTCAATTCGAAGTGTACCAAATTTTCCACTGTTAAAATACTGGTTCCTTGATAACTAAGGAATATTGTGGTGGCCACCTCTGATACTGTGAGATACAAATTTAATCTTCATTCCTACTGCCTGGCATACTAACTCCCACAATCCTCAATCTTCGAAGTGCTCTGTCTTTTCATATGCTAGTGAGGTAGCTGGTATCTAGGATAGGGAATAGTTAAGGAAGGGACCAAGGTGGAATTAGAGGGGGACTTTCACCCCACTTCCGAAGCTCTGGGAGAGAAAGAAGATGGAAGATTAGTTAAATTGATCATGTAATGAAGTCTGAAAGGGGGAGGGTAAGAGCAAAGAGCTTCTGGCTAGCTGGAGAGGGCGTGGAAGCTCAGTGTTCTTCACCAGTACTCTGCCATATCCGCCTTTCATCCTGTGTTCATCAGCATCATGTGTAATAAATACCTTTTCTAATAATCGAGAAAAGTGTTTCCCTGAGTTCTGTGAGCCAGTGGAAGAAATTAATCAAATTTAAGGAGGGTGTTATAGGAAGCCAATCAGTCAGGGGCACAGGAAAAATTACCTGGAGCTTGTGACTAGCCTCTCAAGGGGAGTGGGCAGTCTTAGTGACTGAGCCTTCAACCTGTCCCTGTCCCCTACAAAACTGATTGCTTGCTTGATGCATGGGGGAAAAATTCCCACACATTTGATCCTTAGGTTCATGAGCTTGATAATTGGGTTTTCATGCTTGTGCATGATATGTGCCTCCTACAATCCTTGTTAAGACATCAGCACATTACCCGTTTGACATGAAAAAAAAAATTCCCACACATTTGACCAAGGAAGTCTTTCATGCTAATGATGGAGTAGGAGAAATTAAATTTTCTTCTCCTTCTGATGCAGTGGACCGTATTTCTTACTTAGGGTATGCAGAGTCCTCTTAAGAGGGAAAAAGCAAAATCAACTTTGGAAAGTCTTGAGTTACCCATCTACAACCCCAGTGATCCAATTCTCTTTCTTTCATAAGCAAAGGGAGAAGATCACAAATTCTAGAAAAGCAAGGACAGCAAATCTCCTCTCACCTCTCTGGACTGGGCCTCTTCCCATTTCCGTGTATCTCCATGAGCAGCTCTGAAGAGTCGGCAGGAGATGCGATACTGGTGTTAAGCAGAAGGTGCTCATGCTGAGCCAGGTACTGGGATGGGGTCTGCTTGGCAGCCCGAGCGCAGTGCAGCAGTTCTCGCTGCAGCAGGGGCAAGTTGGCCTTGAAAAGAAGAGGCAGTTTTTCTGATGCTGAACCCTATACAACAGGGACGAGCACCTCAAAGGGCCTTCACCCTCTGCAGGTAACACAAGGTAACTAACACAGGACAAAAGAGAGCACTGCTCTCCAAGTCTAGAACATTCTCATCAGCCTCTTTTGTAAGGTGGCATCTAGTATCCCGCCCTTGAATCACTACGTAACTTGTTTCTGGCCCTAAGAAGATATAAAACTCCTAAAGAAGGAACTGTGCCTCATTTACCTTTCTTTGCGGTTAGTACAGAAGTCAATCATCAATAAAGGTTTTGAACATAATAATTTGAAAACATCCTTTTGAAAAGCTTGGTCAGTTAGAAAATTGCTACTTCCTACATGTAAGTAGGAGGAATTCATTCTTAGCTCTACATTACAAGCCTGATTTCTCTCTCCTGAATCCCAACCCATCGCTGACAGCATTACTCAACAATCTTCTCTTCTTGTTCTCCAGAGAGCTAGGCAAGAATTGTGGAAACTGGGATTATTTTGGAACATGGGGTTTTGCAAAGGAGTATGGAAAGTAATACAATCTGTAAAAAGAGAATTAATTATGTACTGCTATTTTTCTTTAACTCATATCCAGAAAACCTTAAATGGGAACAAATCACTAAAACAAAATAGAAAACAAAACCCCACCCTCTATTCATCTTTTAAACTTCAGAATTCTAATTCCTTCATATACAGAATTTGCTTTTCCCATATTTCCTTTATTAAGAAAAGCATAAAGAAGAATTATGTTTTTTTCCCCTAAATCTAAACATAATGCAGACTGAGCCCATAATAGAAGCCTCTCTCTCAAGGGACAGACAAAAAAAAAGGAAAAAAAAAAGAGAATTTTAATACACGCAAGTAGTCATCCCTTCACCGAGGGTTAATTTAGCAGGCACCATAATTAGTGACTGTTTTAAAACAGAAATTGACAAAACCCAAAATGCTAGCCAAAAAGCTGCCATAACAACCTACCTCATGCTGTTTTCCAAAATAACAGAGTTAAGAATAGAGACTTTGAGAATATAAAACTTTTTAAGTCTGTTTTATAATTCCAATTGTGTTGCAACTGTAAAAACTTAATTGGAAAAAAAATATTGCATCAGACCTCTACATTTGTGATGTGTCCTCTGGTGAATAAAATGCTAATTATTTTCTATTAACACACATTTCAGAAATCTTTCTTGATTCTAAAGGTTTATGGAAAAAACTGTAGCTTTGACCTGCAAAAAGGGCCCAAGAAAGTTAACAGCCTGCATCTGGGTGTTTAGAACAGAGCGCACACCATGGGCTATGCACCTGGAACTGGGCACCTCCCTCTCTCTGTCCACTACGCTCCAGTTCAAAACAATTTTTTTGCAGTGCTGGAAATGGAACCCAGGACCTCCCACATGCTAGGCAAGCCTTTACTGCTAAACTACATCCCTACTTCTCAAAACATTTTAAAATCTGATATCAGTACTTTAAAATGAGTCATTTTTCCGATACTATGACATTTTCTTAGGAAATAAAAATCAGGTGAAAGGAAGTAAAGGGGCACATTTATTTGGCTAGAAAGTATGAAGCTTTGTGAGTCAAGTGGCAAAAATTAAAGATGTAAGTGGGGTGTGGTGATTCATACCTGTAATCCCAGCACACAGGAGGCTGAGGTAGGAGGATCTTGAGTTTGAGGCCAGCCTGGGCTATATAGTGAGTCCCAGTCTCAAAAACCCAAGAAAGAAAACAAGTTTCCACAATATTGTACTTGCAAATTTTAATATGCACAAACAACTGAGTGCAATTTTTTTTGGTAATACCAATCTAGTGCTAATGAAAAGAATGACTGGGTGCGGTGGTAAACACCTACTTGGTGGTAAAACCAGCTACTTGGAGGTTCAATCCCCAGTACAGGTTGGGCTATAGGATAACATTTAGTTTAACTGGGGTTCAAGTTGAGTTATTCCCTATCGCCAAGTCAACTGCAAATGTTCACTTGTAAAAACCAATCAACCTGGTCGACAACAAACTAGTTATAACTGTAACTTCTAGATAAACGATACTGGTGTAAAATAACTGTTGTCTAAGGGCATACAAATTATGTCTGTGAGAAGTTCAACTGATTTCCCTTGCCTACAGTAGAAGATGTTGCTTTTACTCGTGTTTGTACAGTTTGAGATATAAATGTGTCTGCTATTCAGATATTCCTCTGAACTGGCTGTGACATCTTATTGATTCTGTCATTAGTTATGAATTGAATAAAATTTTTGACAGCTTCATTTTTTCTGTATTTTGCAAAATTATCATTTCATTGGAGAGAACAGTAATTTTTCAGTGGGAAAGCATGGCAGACACCAACTTCAAAGTGATTGAGGTCAACATTATTAACGATAGAAAAATTACCATCTGTGTCTTCTGAAGCATACAGTGATGCCTTTTATCTATTTCTGCCAAAAGAATACTTCACCTGATTTTAACTGTGAGGAAGCTTCAGAACAAAACAGAGGTGTATTCAATAAAACAAGCTGTATTCTTCAAAAATGTAAAGCACATAAAAAGCTGAGAAAATGTTCCAGATTAAAGTGGACTAGAGAGACATGACAACTAAAATGAAACATGAGACCTTGAATTAGACCCTAGAAGTATTCTCTTGTACAAAAGACATGTTTTTTTGTTTTTTAATCTTGTGGGGTTTTTTTCCCCTGTAAAGAACATTAATGGGAAACTGTTAAAACATAAATAAGGACTCTAGGTGAGCTAAATGGTATTGCATGAATCCTGCCTGCCTTCCCGGCTCCCTTTGTCCCTCCCTCCCTCCCCCTTTCCTGAGCACTGAGTCCCCGGCCTTTGGACTGAGCTACATCCCCAGTCTTATAGGAATGATTTTTAATTCTGAGACAGGATATTGCTAAGTCGTTAAAATGCCACAGGCTGGGCTTCAACTTTTGATCCTCCTGCCTCAGCTTCCCAAAGTGCTGGGGTTATAGGCATGTGCCACCACATCTAGCTTCCATATTATGCCTGCAGGTTTTTTTCTCCTCTAGTACTAGGGACTGAACACAGGGCCTTCACACTTAACTACATCTCCGGCCCTTTTTTCAGTTTTTTTGATATAGAGTCTCACTAAATTCTCACACTGCCCAGGGTGGGCATGAACTTGTAATTCTCCTCCCTTGGGCTCCCAGAGTTCTAGGATTACAGACATGTACCACCTTGCCTGGCAGCAGTTTATTCTCACACATTTCTGAAGAAAAATTAAATAATGCAAGTGTAGTAAAATGTTAAAATTTGGAGACTCTGGGTAAAGGTTACAGAAAAATTTTATTGTACCATTTTGCAGCTTATCTATAAGCATGAAATTTTAAATAAGTTTTTTAAAGACTCATATTCCATATAAATATAGCACTGCCTCACTTACCTAGTAAAAGCAATGATTTAGAACAGCATCCCCAAAGGTTAAGTTCCAGGGAACAGGAATTACAGAGGATGTTATGAAGACTGGACTAACTGGGACACAGGGAGACACAGTACTGTACAGCCAGGTCATATCTGCCCCCTTGGCTAAGTCCAACCTCAGGGCCTCTCCTTTGCAGACAGCCTCTTCTCAGATGGCACACACTCTTCTCCCTCTAGGGGCTGGCAATCTCTTCAGTCTCCGCCCACCACCCACTCCTCCAGCCCACTGACTTTCTCCTCTGGAGCCACTTGTCCTTGCAGGCATTACCTAACAGTGCACACAGAACACAACTCAACAGAGGCTGGGGATTTAGCTCAGTGGTTAGAGTGCTTGCCTAGCAAGTGCAAGGCCCTGCGTTTGATCTCCGGCATGTGCGCGTATACGCGTATACACACACGCACACACACACACACACAAAGAACACAACTCAAGGCTTCTGCAATTCTCATTTGCTCAAGGATGAGGCTTGTCTGTAGACTATACTCAAACCTCTCTCCAGTCCAAAATAAAATAAAATGTATAAGAATATGGTAAGCTGCCCTAATTTCGATCACATTGACAGGGATCAGTAGAACACTTCAGGAAATATTGAAGATAAATTGCATTCAGTAATTCTCACAGAATTACCTTGAGAAATGGAATCACAAAAGGACGAAGAGGAAAATTTGTGGCCTCTTGGAGCTTGCAATGGAATTCTTCAATAGTCACTGTTGAGTTCTGTAAAGATAAATATGTCATTCAACTTTCAAAACTGGACGCTGACTCACACAGTGGTGAACCATTTGTTTATATTTATATATATTTTTTGATTGACTGATCGATTGACAGGGTCTCACTGTGTACTTTAGGCTGGCCTTGAACTCACAGCAAACCTCCTGCCTCAGCCTCCTGAATGCTGGGATTACAGGCACGTGCCACCATGCCTGACCCTTTTTTAGTTTTTATTTTGAGGCAGGGTCTTGCTAAATTGATAAATTGCCCAGCTTAGCCTTGAACTTGCAACCTTCCCACCTTATCCTCCTAGAGTGTTGGAGTTACAGGTGTGCACTATTACCTGGTTCAACCTTTTAAATCATAAGGAAAATGATGGTTCCAAGGACACAATTATGAACTCCGATCCCACTCAAAGGTGAGCCAAATTCTGTTTTCTTAATGACAGAAATTTTACTCCCTTGATTCTCGTCTCCACACCCCTACCCCAACTCCCCGTCTGCCTTTGTCCACCTGTGTTACAGAATAGGTTGCTCCAATCTATAGGAAAGATCAGAAGAAAAGAAGCGCACGGGTGCCTTCTGCCTTCAAGTGCTCTGTGTGCACAGCAGAATCAGCCAAAACAGGGAAAGCACTACCAGTCAGTTTTTATTATACTCAGAAAAGTTACTAACACTCCTTTGTGTCTTCTCAAAAGTCTAGGCTTTAAAAACAGAAATGAATCTTAGCTAAGGGTAATAAGCAAATAAAAATATTTTTCTTCAAAGTTTATAAAATATCTTTATTTCAATTTCCTAAAACAATATAATAAACTAAAATAAAAAGCAAAATACTTAAGTATTTATCTTTTTTGGTGTGGGGGGGGACTGGGCATCGAATGGAGGGCCTTTAAACTGAGCTACCTCCTCGGCCTTTTTTATTTTTTATTCTGAGACAGGGTCCTGCTAAACTGCCCAGGCTTCTGCCCAGACAGGGATCAAACCTGCAATCAGTCTCCTAGAATGCTGGGACCACAAGTGTGTACCATCACACTCAGTATATCTGAACTCTTGTTTGTTTGTTTGGTTGGCTGACTGGTTGGTTTTCTGAGAAATGATCTTGCTATGCAGTTTAGACTGGCCTTGAACTCACTATGTAGCCCAGGCTGGCCTCAACTCACAGAGATCCTTCTGCCTCAGCCTCCTGAGTGCTGGGATCACAGTTGTGTGCCACCGCACCTAGCTATCTGAACTCTTATTCCCTTAAAGAATAATCATTATTTGTGGCAATTTATTTTTATACAAGCATCAAGTGTTCTAAGAAGTAACATGTAATATACAAATTACTCATTCACACAGTATTGCTTCTTAGCAACAAAACCACATGTCCACCAAGAGTAATCTGCCTCAAAAACTGTAATACAGTTTATATATGTGTGTGTTTCACAACACTTTGAAGTAGAGGAGGAGCTGTGGATTCAGCTCAGTGAGACAGCACTTGCTGTGTAAGTGCAAGGCCAAGTTCAATCCCTAGCACCAACCCCCCACAAAAAAATTGCAGGGGAGAGAGATTTGAATGTATTAATAAGGTAAGTGTAATAAACACAAAAAATAAACAACAAAAATAAGGAATGTGCCTACCATATACTGTCAAGTGAAAAACTAGTAACAGAATAGTACATCTGCAAAGAATCCATTTATGACCATACACATGTAGCAGTTTAAACGTCTGGAAGGATAATCACAGCATGTTATTGTGGGATTATGTTGGACTTTTCCAAATTTATTCAGTAAAATTAAGATATTTTTCTTTAGGGAAAAAGAGTACATCCAATTTAACCATGTTAAGTGAAAACGTTGAGCACTGTATCTTATTTTGTAACAAAATCCTTTTCAATGCCTGAAAAAAGTTTTTTCAAATTCTTTAAACTGAGTCCTTGTTTGAAGTATAGAACATTTGTAAATTCAATCACATCAATCTGTAATATTAGTAGTCTATATGAATAAAGAGGCCTCTGATGAAGGCAGAAAGGCACCTCATTACCAGTTTTATTGGAGGTCCTTGGTTGGAGTATGGTGATTGGTTACTGTCTAAAAGTTTCAGCCTTGCTTGTTGCTCCTTTCCTGTTCTTTGGGCTAGACAGAGGTATTTTAACTTGTGCTCATTGGAGTTTCCAAGTTACCAGTTTCGGCACACTCCAATCCAGGATATATTAGTAAAAACAAAACCTAAGAAACGCACTGCTATGTTATTCCTTGGGTACCAGGGTTATCAATGAACCCATTGTCTTCTCTCTACCTTTTCTTATTTTTTTTTCCCCCACCCCATCAGTTGCAATGTCTCCTTTTTCTCATTTCAGATTTTAGTTTCTGAGTTTTTTTTTCAGTTCAAGAATTTGTCAATTTTGTTGACTAAAATAACTATTAGCTTTGTTGATCCTTTTCTTATTGTTTAGTATTAGTATTATTTAATATTATTATTATTTTTCTTATTTATTTATTTATTTATTTATTTATTTATTTATTTTTTTTTGTGCTGGGGATTGAACTCGGAGCCTTGTGCTTGCAAGGCAAGCACTCTAACCACTGAGCTAAATCCCCAGCCCTTCTTTTAAATTTTTAAGTTTTTATTAGTACATATTTGCAGTGCATAATGATTACATTCACTGTGAATTTTTAAAATATATACAAAATGTCCAGGCTGGGTGTGGTGGCACACACCTGCTATCCCAGCACTTGCGAGGCTGAGGCAGGAGGACTGAGTTGAGTTCAAGGCCAGTCTGAGCTGCATAGAAAGACCCTGTCTCAAAACACTGAAAGTCCAGGGTATCTTGCTGTACTTACCAGGAGAAAGAGAGAAAAGTATGCCTTGGGGTCTTGCTTCTGAAACTGAAAACGACTTGATTCTTAATGACTACATCAAATTCCATTAAGCAGATATAATTAATGAAGGCTACTAAAGAAATTTAGTGGCTTCACTTTTCTTAATTATAAATAATGCTAAAGTAATTATCTTTTTTGGGGGGGAGAGAAGGCATTGGGAATGGAACTCGGGGCCTTACACATGCTAGGCAAGCATGCCACCACTGAGCTACATATCCCCAACCCTAAAGTGATTATTTTTGGGGGGGGTGTGTGTGTGTGTAGGGATTGAGAAAGGGTCTCACTATGTAGCCCAGGTTGGCAATCCTCCTGCCTCAGCCTCCCTAGTACTGAACAGATACTCTTAATACATTAACTTGTTTATTATTTTCTTAGGATGAATTTAAAAAACGGCAACTAGTGCCAGGAGTGGTGGTTTATGCCTATAATCCCAGCACTTGGGAGGCTGAGGCAGGAAGATTGCTACAAATTCAAGGCCAGTCTGGGCTACACAGTGAGTTCAAGGCCAGTCTGAAGGGCATAGTGAGATCCTGTCTCATAAAAACCTTAAAAAAAGAAAGAAAGAAATTCCGTTGAATTCTTTACTTAATATGTTAAAGATGGTAATTTTTATATCCTTCTATTAAAAAAAAAGACAAAATGTGGTCTTTTGTTTTTTGAGGCAGGGTCTCTCTGTGTAGGTCAAACTGGCCTTGAAATCATAGCTATCCTTCTACTTCACCCTCAAGAACGCTGAGATTACAAGTGTAAACCACCACATCCTGCATCTCTTTTTTTTCCCTTGGTTTTTTTGAGACAGGGTCTCACTGTGTAATTCAGGCAGGACTCAAACTCTTGGTGATCCTCCTGCCTCAGCCTCCCAAGTAGTAGGACTACAGGTGTGTGCCACCCTGTATGGTCTTTTCTTTTTTTTTTTTTTTTTGACGTGGCTATTTAAAATACTGAGATACCAGGGTCCTGAGTCTGCTCCTGAGGCATCCAAGCTCTTCTAAGAGGTCAGAAGTGAGTCTGGGGCTTCCTGGTCCTCCAGAGGCTCTAAGAGGTGAGCCTCATCAAAGTCTCAAAAGCTGCAGGACTTGGTGGTCAAGCTGTGCCTTCTTCCCTTTCTTCCTTGTCCCTCTTGGCCAGTGTCCAGGATCCAGGGATTGGGAGAAGGGACCTGAAGCATGGCAGTAAGATGGGAAACTGCTTTTCATGCTCATGTGGAAATAGCACCAAAAACAGGTATCTTTCAGCTTAAGGACCATGGGCTGAATCAAGTTCTCTAGAGTTGCAGAAGCTGATGAGCAACCCTAGGACCATCAACTTGTCCAGTAACAAGATTGAGAATCTCCTGCTTCCACCAATAAGCAAGTTCACTCCGCTGAAGAGCCTGTCCCTGAACAGCAACAAACTCAGGGTTCTACCCGATGAGTTCTGCAATTTGAAGAAGCTCAAAACGCGAGCCTAGATGACAGTCACCTGAGAGACCTGCCATCTACCTTTAGGTAGCTCTCTACCCTCACGACCCTGAGCCTGTCTGGGAACCACCTGGGAGCACTGCCACCCCAACTTTGCAGCCTCCAGCACCTGGATGTGGTGGACCTCTCTGAGAACCAGATTTGGAGTAGACCTGACACAGTGCGGGGCAAGAGGTCACTGAGCTCAACCTCTACCAGAACCCGGTATCGCAGATCTCAGTAAAGATATCCTGCTGTCCTTGCCTTAAAGTTCTTCGCCTGTAGGAGAACTGTCTAGAACTCAGCATGCTTCCACGAAGGGTCCTGAGTGATTCCCAGATCTGTCTGCCCACTGTGGAAGGAAACTTTGAGAACTGGAGGGCTATGTGACAAGTACATGGAGAGGTTCACAGGCACCAAAAAGAAGTTTGTATGATGTTCTCCAGGCCTGTGAGAACCTTTCGGGACACTCATGGAACCTCACCTGGAAACTGGCTGCATCAGACTCCGTTGTGCAGGATATCTGCAGTAAGAAGATACACTCCAGGGGCTGAGGATTTAGCTCAGTGGTTAGAGTGCTTGCTTAGCAAGCACAAGGCCCTGAATTCGATCCCCGGCATCCAAAAAAAAAAAAAAAAAAAAAAGGACACACTCCAGGAGATCGCATTTCACTCAATAATCTTCCTTCTCAGGGCTGTCTCACAGAAGCCAAAAGAAAAGGAGTGAGAAGACATGAATAATGTTCCTCTTTGAATCACGGATAAGGGAGTAGACAGGGCTGCTCTTCAACACCAGTAAGTAGCTGCCATTTATCAGGTGGGGGTGCTGCCTACTAACAGCAAATAGCTGCACTACAGTTTGAGATCATGCTTCATTTCAGTGTGAGCTTTCATAAAGTCGGCTGCCATTCCACCTGTGTTCACACTTTGTATTTTTATAAAATTCATGTAAGCTGTGAGAAGCTGGTATGTCTAATCTAAGGATTTATTATTTTACTCTAGTTCACCAGTTCAGTTGCAGTGTTTATACTCAGAGTTTGGGATATACCTATGTGACTGACTGTGTTGACTAAAGTGTGCTTTATTAGAGAAGCACCAATACCAAAATAAGAGATGCTCCTGATGGCTGCAGCAGCAATTTCTTTACTACTGCAGGTGCCTTACTGGTGGAGGGCTCTGAAGAGCTGAAACTATATATGCAACACTTATAAAAGAGACTCTAATAAAAAAAAAATACTGAGATACCAGTTGTGGTCGCACACGCCTGTAATCCCAGCATCTGGAAGAGGCTGAAGCAGGAAGACTGCCAAAAGTTTGAGGTCAGCCTGGACTACCCAGTGAGGCTCTGTCTCAAACAAACAAACAAACAAACAAACAAACAAACAAACACTGAGATGAAGGTGGGTTTGGGGGCATATGCCTGTAATGTCCCAACACTCTGGAAGGCTGAGACAGGAGGATCACAAGTTTGAGTCCTGCCCAGGCAATTTAGAAAGACTATCACAAAATAAAATGCTGGGAACATAGCTCACTGTGAAGGCCCCAGGCTTGCTCCCCAAGCACCATCTAAATAAAAAGCCTTGGGCACAGTCTATAATAGGCTTCTCTTGACAGAAACACTACACACATTTTGCTGTATTTTCCTAGCTGGGGAGAAAGCATTTTGTACGACGGGCCATGAAAGGAAGACAGCATAAGGAAGCCCGCATACACATTCCTTGAAACTGCCTGTGTTTGTTTGTTTTATGATCTGGCTACACATCCTTAATATACCTTTGTAATGAACCTGTCTTAGTTACTTTTCTCATTGCTGAGACAAAATACCTGACACCCCAAGTTAAAAGAGGAAAGGTTTATTTGGCTCACAGTTTATAGAGGTTTTAGTCCATAGTTGGCTGGCTCCAAAGCAGGGTTCCAAGGGAGAGGGGCATCGTGGAGGAGAAATAGTCCACGGCAGGCAAGGGACCCTAGCAGCTTCCTTCTGCACCTTTTATATTCTATCTGCATTACCAGGCTTAGGGCAGGTACTGAACCAATCAGTGGGACTGATTTAGTAATCACACACCCTAGATCACAAACCCAGCATCACACACTCTAGATCCAGCCACCTCTGAAAAAGCCCCACCTATGACGGCATGAGGCTTTGGGGAGACTTATGAACACAAAGTATAACAAAACTGTAGTTATTATTATTATTATTATTATTATTATTATTATTAGTGCTGGGGATTGAACTCAGGGCCTTGTGCTTGCTAGGCAAGCGTTTTACCACTGAGCTAGATCCCCGACCCACAAAAACCTTAATTATAAGTACAACTCTTGGCAGGTCTTGTGAATGCTTCTAACAAATCTCCAAATATGGGGAGGTATCAGAGACTCTGATATTGTCCTAAATACAAACAATACAAATGTCAGTCAAGGAACAAATAGTGTGCAAGCCTGTAAATCCAGCATGTGAGAGGCTGGGGCAGGAGCTGTAAGTTTGAGTCCAACTCGGCAACTTAGGAAGACCCTGTTCCAAAATTAGAAATAAAGAGGCTCACCGTGCAAGCACAAAGCCCCGAGTTCGACCCCGGTACCCAAAAAACCCAAAAAACCCAAAAACCAAAAACCAAAAAACAAAATTAAAAACAAAGAAAGGCAGGGTTGGAGATTTAGCTCAGTGGTTAGAGTGCCTGCCTTGCAAGCCCCTGAGTTCGATCCCCAGCAAAAAAGCCAAAAGGCTGAGGAATCCAGAGACCAAGGACTCGCTCTCCAGTGTAGGGGCGGTGGGTGGAGTAAGATCTCACCATATTATGAAAATAGTTTTGATCCTTTGGATCTCCAGTAAAGATCCTGGGGAATCCCAGGAATTCCTGGAGTTCCAATGGAGAATGTATCTTGAAGGACCGATGCTGTGATTCATCTTTTTATTACATATAAAGGCTAACACACAAGAAGGAACACAGAGTGTTACTGGGATAAATTTTTTTTTTACTTTTTATTTTTTTGGTGCCGGGGATCAAACTCAGGGCCTTGTGCTTGCTAGGGAAGCACCCTAACCACTGAGCTAGACCCCCCAGCCCCTGGTATAACTCTTGAAGTAGTTGATGCACAAACACTAAGAACTAGCAGCACTTCCCTTATAAACTCAGTCAAACTGCATCCAGTTCTCAGTTTCAGAAAATCACTCATGTCGTACGTTCAGGGCACTCAGGATAGAAAAAAAATCATGTATACCTTGAACATTCTAAAGAGGGGGTAGGAAGGGGAGGGGGAGTAAAAAGAATTAAAATGTGTTACGTACATGTACAACTCTCCAATGAATGTATGGTTTATACTGTAAACGTGCTAATAAAAATTTTAAAAAGAAATAAAATTCTAAAGAAACTGTTTATATATGAGGAGTCGAACAATATAATCCCTTTGAAACTAGACAATGAAACTGTAATTTTACAAATTATTGTTTTGAAAATTAAACTCACTATTTCTCTTATTTCCTTTGGTTTGGAAACAGTATGCTAGGCACTGAACATGTTACATTACAAAAAACCCTGTATTAGCTTGGTAGGACCTCAGCAGGCCTAATGAAACCAGTTTTAAGACAAATCCAAAGCTACTTATTAGCTTTAAACAAAAAGGTTATGCATTTTTTTTCCTGCATTTTGTTTCTTATAAATGCTGTTATGAAATCTACCATTCTACAGTTTCATACAAATTATAACTAATCCCATACACACAATTTGCATCATTACTATACAGTGCTACCTTGGTTCACAAATGCTTTTGCTTGCAAATAATTTGGTTTGTAAACAGAAACATTTGGCAAAATTTTGTTTTTGTCTGCAAATTTTATACTGGGTGTCAGAAGTGACCGTGGCCATCTCTTCACAGAATGAATCAAATGAGGAAATAGGTATTTCATAAAAGGAAAGGAGTCCAAGAGATGGAGAGAGGAGGGAAGTGAGGGGAGAGAGAGAAAGAATTAAGATGAGTTGTGTACATGTACTGACTCCCTATGATGGATATAATCATTATGTACTGCAAACATGTACTAATAAAAAATTTTTTTTAATTTAAAAAAAAAAAGAAAGAATCAAATTCACGAACCAAGGCATTACCACTGTACTCCAGATATTAGCAGAAACAGCTACAATTCCTCTGCTCGCTGCAGATATGAGATCTGCCAGGCAACAGCTGACAACAGTGATGCTGCACTTACCACAAGGGCCAGAACAAGTGTCCGAACCTTCTCTCCAATCTCAGGTGAAATGTCATTGCCAAACTGCTGCAGAGTGGTAAGAAACCGTTTCAACTTGCTGAGTTGTCGAGCACCACAAGTGGCTGGCAACTGCTGATTCGTCAGTGCTGATGACGTGGAAGAGGCAGGACCATTGCTGAACCTCTGTGGTGGGGATGGGGCGCCATTCAGGTTGGGAGGAGAATGGTTGATGCCATTGCTTACTACAAGAAAGCCAAAATGAGAAAAGTAAGATGAAAGGGGGGAAAAAATGGTAAAGTGTAGTTACACTTATTGCAAATAGAGAGGGGTGGGTGAATGGAAGGGAGGGGAGGGGAAGGGGGGAAGAGGGGGGAAAACCAAGATGTATCATGTACAGGTACAAAATAACCATGTTGATTATGATCATTATGTATGCAATGTACCAATACATGTTCTTGGTAAAAAATAATAAAAAAATTAAAAA